>OZ010789.1:547174600-547458367 GCA_963932465.1 Maratus speciosus | reverse complement strand
GGTGAAACGGAAATCCTGAAAATTATAATTAGCAGATTACTTGATTTTTGATGCAAAACATTGCTTGTCAAAAGTATATTGCTCGTTTAAGATTTGGTCAAACTAATAAAACATATTTTACTTTTTGAGTTATAATAATTATATAAGATAGAATAAGACATGATATATGATAAGATTTAATAGATAATAAGATACAATAAGATATAATAGATTTAAAGATGTAATAAGAAAAGAATTATGCCATTTTTATCCGATTAATAGCTCTCGTGAATGTTTTAAACGGCATCTTCTAAAAATAATTTAATTTAAAAATATATACGCTTTTTCCTTAACTTCCCGTGAAACCAAAATGCAAGTAGCATAAATCTTCCTCCTTGGTTAAATGGGAAATTTAAAAAAATCTACTATGTAATGGATTTGTCAATATGTCTAAATGTTAATATATAGAAGACATTTTTTGTTTCTGTAGAATATGCCGCTCATGAAGCTTGAATATGTAAACATATGTTCTAATCGTTTCGAATTTTCTTGGAAAATTTAATTAAATCAAGTTTTTTTCACCATATATTCGATGAAAATAATTTCTCTTTAAATTTTTAATGATTAAATAACGCCAAAAAATTACAATAAACCGTTTTATTCCATTTTTCCGTCTTTTATACATAAAAATGGAGTACTTTAGTTACCATCTTTAGAGAAACTTCGTTAAAAGTTGCAAGATATAAATATCTCCAAAGCTAATTCAAATTTTTAATTTCTGATATCTTATATGACATCGTCGAACCCACCTGAATAACTGTTGTTACATTCAACGCGTTGAGCTCCATATTCTATGAGGATTCCATATTCTGTGAAATACAAAGAGACAGTCAGATTTTAACATAATAGATACTGAGTGACTTTATTTTTAGGGAAACATTGTTTATTTTGACATACAATGGAATATTATGAATTTATGTAATAGTTGGTATTCATTTTATCATGATGATTTCTTTACTATTTTTCGTGTATAAAGATATAGACAAAATTAGGTGAACGCTAAAAATAAAACAAGACTAGGAAAAATATTACCTTATTGTAAGTAATTTTTAAATTACTTTTATGCTTGAATTTTCCATACTTGATACATTATTTCCATATGTGCATGCATCCCTTTCTTTGTTCTTTGTTTGCATACGTATGTGTATTCTTTTTACATACTTATCAGAGCCCCAGCAACGGTATTGCGGATAGTGTCTCGACATGCACCACCAATTAGGATGGGCGCGGGTAAGCTACATCAACACCGCCAGTTTTCATTAATGATGTGCTGACGGTGAAGGTGTTATTAGGTGCTATTGCAATTGCTGATATTTACGTACTCATATATATCCGCATCCATTTTGCGTATTTAGTCAACCATCCTATTTATTTACATACATCATATGTATTCACATCCATCACACATACTTAAAGATATCTTACGTATTCACATCCAGTTTATATATTTTCAACCATTTTATTTATTTAAATCCATCTTATGTATCCACATCCATCTGATATACTTTGATATATTTTATGTATTCACATCCAGTTTATATATTTAAAACCATTTTATTTATTTGCATACATCTTATGTATTCCCACCCCTCTGATATAGCTACATATATCTTACATATCCACAGCCAGTTTATATATTTACAACCACCTTATGTATTTACATACATCTTATGTATTCACCTCCGTATGATATAGTTACATGTATTTTGCGTATTCACATCCAGTTTAAATATTAACCACAATCTTTTTTATTTACATACAACTTATGTATTCTCAGCCATCTGATGTGCTTATTTATATCTTACGCATTCACATCCAGTGTATATTTTCACAAACATCGTATTTATTTACATACAACTTGTTTATTCACATCCATTTAATATACTTACATATATCTTACGTATTCACATCCATTTTATATACTTACATCAAAGAATTCAGCACATTTCCGGATATGGACAGCAATTTCTGAAAATAGATTTTTATTGAGGTATCAGTATTTAAAATTACTTATTTAAATATTTCATTACTTTGTATAAAAAAATGAAATTTCTTTATTACATCCTGTTAGTGTCGGAAAGTGTTTCATAATCTGTTCCTGATGCACAATTTTTCGTTCTTGTTTGTTTATAGCATGCAAGATTATCAACCAAGTTAACTAAACTTGACAAAGTGCTATAAACACAACATACTGCAATTAGACTATAAATATATTAAATATTTGATAAAAAATAGCAATTATATGACGTAATTTTAAACTGCACATGCGCGAACAATATCGTAATTTAGTAGTCAAATATATCGATCAACTCATATAAAAAGCAAGACAAATATTTTTTAAATTGAGAAAGATATCGTTAATACAGTGAGTTGAATTTTCGTTGCTTTCTGAAAGAAGCTAGATACAAGAGTATTTACCATAAATTGTCATTTTGCATTTAACACTTTTCTGTAAAGTTGAAAACTGTTTATGAATTCGGTTTGTCTGTTCGTCCGTCTGTCCACGCTCTAACTCACGTAAATATACTCTGATTTTAATGCAATTGAAATATATTACTGATACTCACCATGGCATGTTTGGTATTATATATGAAGTGTATAGCATTAATAGTTCTTTCACAGGGGCACTCAAAGGAATTACATAACTTTATGGTATATGGGGAAAAGTCGCTTGAAGAGTATTTTAATGACATTATGCTATTCCAAATGAATTGAAATGATATAAATTACTGAATTTTACTACAAGACAATTACGATAGAATATGGCATTCATAGCATTTGTCGTTCATTTACAGGAACACACAAAATAAATCGATTACAATACTGCTTTGAGCAATAATTGCTTGAAAAGCGTGTTCAATTTCGGTATGAGCTTTTAAATTTAACTAATTTTTTGCATGTTATTCGTTCTATACCAATTCTATACCTCATGTACAGGTCGGCATAAACGAATTCACGTACCATTCTCCTGAAATTTCAGCGGGGAATTTTTAACTGAGGTATGTATTTCCTAACTGAACTAAATTTCGGCATGCATGTTGATAATAGATACAAATCCATATTCATATACAGGTCTGCTCAAAGAATTCGGATAATTTTGCGATTGTAAAACGGAACAGATTAAATTGGGTTTTCAAATGTGTTATACGTTAGTATATGGTTGAATTAGACAATATTTTAACTTATTAACCCGTGCTGTTATGTTATATTATTCTGAATGTGTTGGAAAGTGTCATATAATATATGCTTGATGCATGATTTTTTCTTTCTTATTTATTTATTTTTTGTCGTCTTTTCTTGATGTTTTAGTTCTTCAAAAAACTATCATTACAAGCCCATTCAAAAAATAGAAAATAAAAGAAGAAGAAAATGAAAAAAAAAAAGAAAAAAATAATTATCAAAATCGAAACATTCGTTCAAAAGTACGCGTGGATATATGTTAAACACATACTACTTTGTTAGAAGTCAGTTAATAAAAAATGATAATTTGTGAGAAGTCTCTTATCATCCAGCCACTTCTAAAGAGCAACTGAAATTCAACTTCCTGAATTTTTAAGATACTACAGTTGTCTTTTTATATGAGTTATTCTATACAGCTGACTACTAAATTATGCATTGAAAAAAAAAGGTTATCGTTCGTGCATGTGGGGATACAAAATATCTCATACAAATGCTCATATATATATATATATATATTAAACGCAGTATATTATTTCTATACAGTATTTTGTCACATTTCTTAAGGACCTTCCTTAAATTTCGTGAAAAACCCTTCACTATGTAAATAAAAAACATGCTGAATTTTTTTCTTTAATTTTTTAAAGAAATTTTATATTTCCATGGAGTATATAAGTGTTATTTTTTTTTAAATGAACACAAATGTTGTACAGATCCTGCATAGTGATGTGCTACAGCTACAGATCATTTCAAACATTTTGGTTTGCAGATTGTTTTTTTTTTGTCCCCTAATCACCTTCGTGTAAAAACCTTCTCTGAAAATTATGAGGTCTAACATCTGCTTTTTATTCATAAAGTTTCAGAAGAATAGGTCAAAATCGAAAGTGACTGGTAACTTTTGGCCATGAAGTGTATATTTATATCCATCTTTTAACATATATACAGGGTGGTTAAAATTAAACTGACGGTACTCGGAGGCATATAGCTCCAGTTCTACTGAACCTATCCGAATGAAACTTCAAATATATGTTATGTAGATCATGCGGCCGAGGTTTTCGTAAAAGAACTTTAAAATTTCGCCACCAAGAAGGAACGCGCTTTAATCGTAAAACTTTTTTATCAGAATGAGAGCAATGCTTCGGCAGCACTGAGTGCTTATCGGCGAGGAAAAACTTAAGGAGAGGACGCATGTCCATAAATGCAGTTAAAGGCATGATTCGTAAATTTGAAGAAAACGGTACTCTGGATGTTGCACCGGGAAGTGAACGACGATTCTGAAGAATATTGTAATTGCAGTAGCTGAAGCATCTACAAGATCTTCAAATGCTACTCTATGTAGCCGCTCAATAGCACAAGCACTGGACATTCCGTGGGCAACCGTGTGCATGATTTTACGAAAAATTCTGAAGCTCTACCCTTACATGATGCTTTTCGTACATTCTCCATACGTCACGGCAGGGTGTGGATTCATGGCGAATTTCATTTTGGACCCGTACTTCTTCTAGGAAGTCACAATGAAGTGGTTTGTTAGGTGCACAGTCACAAATGGTCGATACAGCAGACTCCTGGAAACTCATGTTGTCCGGCGCTACAGTAAAGAAGCTGTTTGGACACTACAATGTTCATGGAGCAGCTGCTCATACGGCTAGACATGAAAAGAATGTGATTGAAGCTAACTTCCCTGATGAACTTGTCATCTCGGATACTTTACCGATTAACTGGTTAGCAAGTTCACAAAATCTGAAGCATTGTGACTTCTGGCAGTGGGATTTACTCAAAGATCGTATTTACATGAAAGACGTGTAACAATGAAGCAGGCTTGAAAGCTAGTATTGTACGCCATATCTATCCCATTCCTGCTGCTATGTTGCTAATGGATGTTGATAACGCGGTGGTATGCTTTCACCGTATCGTTAACCTACAAGGTATCCACATAGAGCACACAGGTGTGTAAATAAATGAAATATTCCGTTAGTCATTGATTTTTGAACTGTTATCTTTCTTCTTCCGTCGTTAAAGCGACATCTAGTGGCGAAATTTCAAAAAATATTTTTCGAAAACTTCGGCCGCATGATTTACGTAGCATATAGTTGAAGCTTCATTAGTATCCGTTCAGAAGAACCGAAGCTATAAGCCGCTGATCTACCCTAGCTGATTTTAACTAGAAACAGAGCAGTTTAATTTTAACTACCCTATTACATAACTTGCAATGCATACAGCAGACATAAAATCCTTTTTTCTAACAAATTAAATCGAATGCGAAATTGGCGAATATGCCATAATTCTAATCAACACAACAATTTCTCCAACAAACGTATTTACAGGCCGGATGAATCAGTGCTTTCATGACAAATGATAAGTCTTCTTTTTCTGCTTTAGAAAGAGATAAGCAACTTGTTCAAATTCTTTCTAAATATAATTTACTGTCAGCGAGTTATTAAAATTTCTTTCTCTCTTCACTGTGTCATTCGACTATTCACTGTGATACAATGTAGCATTTTTGCTATTTTTCTTGCCGTTCGTTTTGTATTTCTATTGCCACAGCATCACTTTCATTAAATGCTTTCTTTTAACTTACAATTCTGCTTGTTTGTATGTGGCAGTCAAACCTTGTAACTCATTTTTCATCCACTTTCTGTTGAAATAGAGCTCTAAAATTTGAAATATATATATGTATTTCCGAGGGCAGGGCGGCAACGAGGTATAACGGTTAGTTTCCTACGGAGAAATCAGTATCAGCTTCAATAATGAGTATTTGTTAAAAAATACTAATGACACGATTACCGTAATAGCACCAAATTTTGGCCAAGTTGGTGAAATATCGCCAAATTTGGCTGTAACTTAAACAGTTTCAGAGTACGAGACGGGCAGACATAGAAGCAAGAGTATGAGGGTTTCGTGAGATTAACGAAACCTATAAAAGTGTCAAAAGTGAGTGTTACCATTTGAAAAATCAAAATTGGTGCAATTTATAACATGTAGACCACCCCTTATGACAAAATAAACTACATACGATTCTAAAGAACTTAATACTAATTAAACATTCTTATTTGATATAAAAAATAGATCGTAAAAATTTAAAATAAATTTAGACGCATCTTAATAAAAACAATATATTTTAAATCAAATTCGTAACTTAACGTAATTACATAATCCTTATATTTTGCTAGCTGCAGTAATTCCTCTATGATTATCTTTTCGCAAATAAATATTTGAATTCAAAACAATATTAATAAGTTTGAATAATGGATTTTGCGTATAAATTTAAATATTTGAATAATTAGTGGAATGTTTGAAATAACGAATATATGCATTTAAATTTACAGTTAAATTATTCCTGTTTAAAAGTACATGGATGTTTTGCGGTAAAAATTAAGACTAATTAGTTAATATAGTGTGACACAAGGAGAAAGTATATTTTTTTCATTTTCAAACTTTACATGAGTTCAGTAAAATTTCTTAATATATTTTAATATTTTTTGTACATAGTCTTTATTTTATTCGGATTTTACAAACAATAATAATAATAATAATAATAATAATAATAATAATAATGAACAAATAAAAAGTATTAGGAGTAATTTTTAAAGTATCATCCGACAATATCTAATCTATCACTACAGAGTAGTTTTGAATAAAGAAATACTTAGCAAAAAAAAAAAAAAAAAAAAAAGGACAAAACGTAAAGTTTTACTTTGTGCATTGATACCAGTGATGAGATTTCCGCGTTTTTACACACCAGTATTTTGTTAGAGAAAATGAAATTTCGTTTAATCGGAACACTCTTGCGATTTAACAGAACAACATTTTCTCTAAGAATATGTCGGTGTGCAAAAACGCAGAAATCTCATCCCTGATTGATACATACACACGCTATTTCATATTATGTAAACAAGGCGCAGTACATACTAAATTCTTTAATCAGAGCTGAAAAACAAATCCGATTTTTTTAAGGCGGCGTTAGTTTTAATTGTGCTTGTGTTTTTTTTTTGTTTTTGTTTTTTTGTTTTTTTGTTTTACTTTTTCTCAGTAAGTGGGTTTATTGAGGTTTACTAGATTTACTAAAATGAAATGAATTCTATAGGAATTCTAAAGTAATTCTATACGAATGTCTTATTTGAATAGTGTACTTTGCCAATACTCATTATATAGAAAAATTAAGATATCTTTTTAAAAGTAAATTGGCTAGCAAAGGATCCACAAAACTTATTTTTATTTTCTTATTTTATCTATTTGTTTTTCAAATAATAAATAGACCAAAATTAGGAGTATAACACATGAATTCTGCTTAATTGTAACTTGCTATCTCTGTTACATTTATATTTTACTTTTACATCAGAAATTTTCTCTATTTGCATTTATATAATTATAATTAAGACATTATATTATAACCGATTTCTTTTTTCGATTTTGTCATTTATTATTGTTCGATTTTGGTAAGTTGAAGTATTCATTTTAAATCAATAATGAATAAAAAATATTGAAATAAATATCCTTCGCACCTTCCAGTCATTCACCCCTACTTCAATGTTTAAACAGTGTGATGTTCTTTTATTTCTAATCAGTCATAAATATATTTATCCGATTATGTGTTGATAATAATATATAAAGTGATCAGTTCAAAATTATCGACATAAAACTGTAAAGAGATTAATATTCTTGGAAGTTGTTAAGGGTCGGTCAAAAATTCCATTAAATAGCTTTCTTTTTTATCAGGTGTAATTGTAATGTGTACTCCTGTCAAGCATATTTGCTGTTATAAGCAGGTTCCATTTTCGCAGGTTTTTCTGTATTAACATTTAATAAAAATTGTTTTGCTTTTTGCACTTTTTTCACCCATTTCTAAAAAAAAAAAAAAAAAAACCAAATGGATTTATTGGAGCTTTTTTACTTACAAGGGGATCATCAAACATGGTGCTCACCGATTTTTATGATTTTAAAGTACGTTGTAGAGTTCTTATCCCTAACTATTCAAGAGAAAGGATTTTTTCAAATAGACATTATATTTTGAGAAATTGGAGGTCATAGTTCAGCATCTATCTCAACTACCTATTAATTAGCTCTTCTGAACGTAGTGGTGCCGAGGTAGAGTTCTCGCACGCTGGTGCGAGAGCCAGAGATCGACCCTCTTTTCTTTTTCAATTAATCTTATATTTTTGACACGTTTCAACATTTAGGCGTAGGTATAAATTGCTGCAGCTTTGAACTTCTGATATTTCCCTAAGAAATTGATTTTCATTTTTTGATTTTTCATGAAAACTTCTTTTTTCTGTAGTTTTTAAATTAATATCTGTGTTCATGGAAATCCAAAGTAATTTGTGTCTAGAAAATTTGCTTTCATAAAATCATTATTACAATCGGACCCCGTTAAGACGCTTATGGTTAATACGTGATCCCGCTTAATGCGCGAACGGTTATTACGCGATACCGTTTAATACGCGAATTCATTGAACAAGATGCGAATTCCTTCTGTCTTCACGAATGTTGCCAATTTAGCGAATATTTTTTTATTTAGGTAAAAAACACTACTTCCGGATAGTATTATTTACTTTAATTAATAACAGATTAGATAAGGCGAAAATTAATACTTGGAAATAGTGGTAGATATTTGAATAAAACAAAACCCCACTAAATTGGCAAAACTGAGAACCCTCTTTGATCCTAACCTCCTAACATTCTTTATCTTTCGCTTATGTTTTTAGTGTAGTTGCGGGATATAGACGAATTCATGTTACTCAGATACGTCATAAAAATTATTATGGTTAGAAATTATCGTACCTGTTGTTAGTGAGGTTTTAAATGTACGTTATATCACTACTATGTTTCATAATGCATATTATAGGCAACAAAAAAATGAAACTGGTAAAGATTAAACAAATACGACTGCTGTTGGATAATTTTTTTTTATGTTTTCTATTTTTTCTTCACTTTTTGCTATGCTAACAAAATGTTTTGCACAATGATTAATAAGGATAGGATAGTTTCTTCTTTATTAAAAAGAAGGACAGATTGCAATGGTACTCATTATTACAAGTACAAAATATAATTTTAAAAAGTGGGTTGTACTTCAAGGATTTTTTATTTTTTCTTTCTGTTAAAAAAAAATTAGTCTAGTAGGGATATTATTTTTATTGTTTTATTTTTAATTGCGATGTATTAATCGATGATAAAGTCATGTTTAAATCCATATTTATTTTCAGTTATTATTCCAGTTGGTCCTATAAAAAGAAAGAATCAGTTAAAGTGGAATACAATTAAATTTTAATCTAAATATACGTAAAACACAATTTTCGACCGTAAACATCTAAATGAAAGCTCTAAAGTTCATTTAAACGATTAAATGTGTAAATAAGTCATGTTCATGCAACACTATACAAATCACGTTTAATACGCGATCCAGCTTAATACGCGACTTTTGCCCACTCCCTTGAAACGTTGAAACGCGTCTTAACAGGGTTCGACTGTATTTACCTTTTTACATTTCAAGTACAGTTCTGAAATAATGCATATTTTTTTCTTGAATTTTCTATAAAAATGTATTTAATGGACTAGAAAAAAAATTAAAAATATATATTTTAATTATTTAATTTGTTCTAAATATTTTAAAATATGTTAATGATGAAATGATGATGAAATGACATGTTAAATGATGAAATAAAAAATATTTATCATTACTGATACAGATATTTTAGTTTAGTAAATATTCAATTAATCGGGTGACAGATGTCGTAAAAATATTCATAGCGAAACATTCATGCGGAAAAATTTCCTGTATATAGCATAACGTCTTATCTAAAACTTGTCTACAAAAGAAGCTAAAATATATCAATAAAAATAAACTTTTATTTATTCTGATATTATTATGAAAGTCCAGCAGACGATTTCATAAAAAACATTTTTTATATGCATCACAAGTTTATGTGGCATCCGCAGACGTTTTTTGTATTTCCAACCAATGAACCAATGCAGTGTTTATGGAAGTGCCTACAAAAGTTGTAATGATTCTGTTTACCTTTCTTCGCTTTCTTCTAGGATGATCTGTTGAGTAGTCTTGATGCGTAGATTTTTTTTTTTTTTTTTTTTTTTTTTTTTTTTTTTTTTTTTGTGGTGGAATTTGCATGCAAACTCCAGAGCATTGGGCTGATTCCATGGCAAGCTAACTGAGGGCAGAGTGGGAGGAAATAGAAAAGGGCCCAGAGCCATGCATTTCTTTTAAATGAATTAAATCTATAAAAAATTAAAGAAAGTAGATTAATTCCGGTGCCAAAATGCTTAGGCGGGAGCGATGTCATAAAAAGAAAGTGAAAAATAAAGAATAGAGATGTACTTCCAGTTGATATATTTTTTTTAATTATCATTATTTATTGGAATGAAAAAAAGTATTTTAAAATATAATTTTCAATTTTTATTCATGCAAAGAGAAAATGATGTTACGTTTGGACTTTACTGCAGTTGTATATAGAGTACCCCCACCCCCACCCCAAACAATTATAAACTGTTAAAAATTTACATATGTGCACTAGGATGTTAATTATTTTAATCAGTTGATTTAAATCAGCGATTAAATCGTGATTTTAATCAATTGATTTTTTTTAAAATTCATTGATTGAAATCATACATTTTCTAAATGTTTAAAATGACATAAAAAAGTATTAAAATCTAAGATGAACATAATTTGGAAAGTTCCTACAGGCATTTTGACTTATGGATACACAAAAAAAGCTTTAAATAGTTGTTTCTAAGCTTAATTCCTGACAGTTGTAAAAAGTTTAAATACAGTAAGTTTTTGCAAAAAGCGTAGTTTTTTATCTAACTTAACATAAAAAGGATTTCATAAGAATGATATTTATATCTAATATAATTTGCAATGTCGTAATTTCCTTTTAGTAATCGAATTATTCATTCTTTTATATAGAATAAGACTAGCAAGTATAATAAATTTTGATTTTTTTAATTTTTGAATTCACATACAGCAAATAAAAATTATTAATAGTTCTAATAATGCTACTGTTTAAAGTTTTGAGGATTTCAGTTATAACGGGCTATTCCTTATATTTACTCTGTATGTGTGTATGAATGAATTACAGCATTTTTATATTTTTGGAGGGTTAGCATATGCATACATGTGTTTAAGTTTAGATTTAAGCGATTAACAGTAGAAGTGCAAAATGAGCTGCAAATATCGTTTTTAGTTTTGTTATTTATGCTACTAACTAATGAAATTACTTATTTGCAGTTTTTATTAATTCTCTGATTATTTACAGTTTCCTCTAGGTATTTGTTTAGACCACCATAATCTGCCTCTTTTGAAATTGGCAAAATTCACCCCGCCTTTAAAAAAAAAATCATGAAATTCACCTATAGTTGTAGACAGAGATTTCTTGTAAAAACTTCAAATTCCACAGTATTTCTAAATCTATCTGGCCAAGACCTTCCAAAAATGGTAGAACGCTATTTCATCAGAAAAAATAAAACATACTTAAAGTTAAACAAACTTATATAATTACTTAACAAATTACTAATATTTCCTCATAAAATAGTGCCCTTGTTTGGAACTAGCATCCTGTCCCTTTTTCTTTCTAGAATAAGTACTAAACTATTAATTATCCTTTTACTAATTAAAGCACAAAAATGTATCTTATGCTCCTAATTATAGAGTTAATTGTATAATAATTTTAATAAGCGTAAATATCACCAGTATTTAATATAGTTTAACGTAATTATTACAAAATATTAATGTAACTATATAACATTACTGTATGCTACTAACTAATGAAACTACTAATTTGCTGTTTAATAATTTATATATTTACTAACTAATAATTATAATTTTATTAATTAAAGTGTAAAAACACAGATTATGTTAGCAATTAGAGGATTAACTATTTTGGAGGGCTAAAACTCTTGGTAGCTATTCAGTATTTGAACGCTGGGGGAAAAAATAATAAAAATCCGATTTAATTTTTTTTTTAAAAATGTGGTTTAATTTAAAAAAATGCGATTTTTTTTATTTAAAAAAATATCATGATTTTTTTACACCTTAATGAGTACTACTGCTTTAACATTTTATTTCATTTTCGAAGATATGCTACTGGAATTATGTAAAGATAAGTGTATTTAGGATATTTGACATCAGAATTATTACTTACAATTTACATGAAATAAAGAAAGTCACTTAAAATTCCATAAAGTTAAATATATATATATATATATGTGTGTATCATTTTAAAACTTTGCTCAAAATATAAAAATATAAAAAGGTAAATAATAATTTAAAAAAATATATAGACATTAAATATAGGAGTAAAATCTTAGGCATTAAACTATAAATTTTAAAGAAAAAAACATTATAAACGTAATTGTATATTTTTTATCTACCCTATATATATAAAATCCTAATGAAACGAATTTATGAAATGAATATATGAAACGCCTGAAATGTATCGATTCTTTGAATCGACTGATTAAACAACTGATTTTGTTTCACGGCGATTTCTCCTAAAATATGGAATACTTTGCGATGAAATTAACACCAAAAATCCATGTTGATCCACATATCTCAAAACTGGTATTAGAATTTTTAAATTCGAATTAGTTTTCGAAATATTAATTTTTTTTCTAATTTTAAATACATTTTTTCTAATGATGGCAACTCAAATTTTAATCATAACAGAATTTTTTTTTTCATAATTCAGAAAAGGTTACTATTTTAAATTAATTTGGTGACAGTTTGGCCTCCTTTAAATCTATGCTAAGAACAATGCTTTTTTTTTTTTTTTTTTTTTTTTTTTTTGTATTTCGTTATCATTTTATTAAATACAAAACTTTCATTTAAAAATGAAACATTTAAATTGATGGCTTTCACTTCTTTAAAAAGAAAAAAAAAAGACGAAAAGAAAAATATTAGGCACAGATGTCACATACGCACCGGGGTACCTAATTGGCGCACAAATGGCATTATTTTGATAGACATGGTAACCCGGTTATTGTCGTTTATTTAATAATAAATGTATATTTACTTTTATTTCTTTTTTAAATTTATATAAATTATTTTGTTCTATAGTAATTATTTTTTTGCTATTTCCTTTTGAAAATAATCGAAAATAATTAAAAAATACGGTACAATGTAGTAATTATTCCGTCACCCAATTTCGCAAATTATATAACTCGCCAAACCACTCGCCAAATTGTACAGATTGACAAAATTTTTATTTTAAATAACGAAAGAACAAATAAATTAGTATAACATTAATAAATATAAAAATAAAACGTCGAAATAAAAATCACTTGATGATGTAAACACGTGTAACTTGCTAAAAGTCAAGTGAATGTGACATTTACGATCAACCATTATTGACATTTAATCTTATAGTTCGCGATAGATTTTTTGTCGACGGGATAACTAAGTAGTACCAAAAATACATAGGTAACTGGTATTCGAAAACCAGGTTTTCGCCAAATTTTCGTAAAAAATCATGCCAAACATGCCGTATATGACATCTGGCGAAATATTAAATTATGTAAGAAACCATGACATTTAATTTCAACTTCAAATCAATGTTTTAATTTACCACTCGAACAATAAAAAAAAATGCTAAATGGCAGGTTGAAAAAAAGATATTGGCGAGATTTGCACCCGGTTTTTTTTCTTTCGGCACAGATGTCATATACGGCCCCATATTGGTGCGATTTTTTCTGACGCCAATGTCATATACGCAACGGGTATTTAATTGGCGCCAAAGTATCGTTATTTTGCTTGATATGGTAAGCCGGATGTTGTTGTTTATGCTGTTGATGCGTTACCCAAATTGGCGTTGGAAAAAAATCGCGCCAATATGGGGCATTTGTTCCAAACCTTCATATGAAAGGCGAAGGGATCAGATCGTATTTGTTTATGGCATTTGATGACTTGAACTATTATAATATAGATGAAATGATGGGTATAGAATAATATTTGGCGACTTATCACCTGTGCCTGGATAACATTAAAGTATCAAAATGGCACATAGAGTATAAAAAGCAAAGTGTTCCGCCCGGAACTGTTGATGATAGTCACATGATTTAGGCTATTGTTATAGAGATTGTTTTAAAATATCGGTTGACAAAGACTCTGAATACTAATTCATTTTATTTTAGCTTCTTTTCAAATGTTTAACTGATCCTCTTTAATCAAAAACGAAAACAACCATTGGATGTCTTAACAGCAACTGATTCTCCGTTAATTTTTTGCAATAAAAGGGAATTGAATGGAAACCCGTTTACAGGGAGATCTACAGAGCTTTTTCAGTATAGTTTAATCTTCTCTTATATTTTAAAAACCCATTAGATTTTTAGATTCTGCGGTGTCTGAACGGGGGTTGGCGAGCGTAGCTTGCAGGGGGCAGAGCCCCCTAGTTAAAATATAAAAATTTCAAAATATCAGAAATTCATAACTATGTTTAAAATTTGTAAAGTGTACAAAATATAAAATTAATTTAAAAAGAAAAAAGATCAGAAGGTCGCATCTAGCACTAGCCCTCCGACCATCGTTTAAGCATTTTAAATCGACGCCACAAAGTCCGCGTTTATAAGAGCAAATTATTAGGTATTTGAAACGTATGTAGAACTTTGTCACTCAATTTCTTAAAATCTAAGGCCCATTTGAAGAAATCATTTCCCTTGCATAATTAGGAATAACAACTCTACAATATACTTTCAATTCATCAAAATCGTAGGCGATCATACTTGGTGTTCTCCCTGTTAGGAGACCTCTTTCCAGGACTTTTTGGAGGTAGATCTAGGTAGGCAGGTAGACAATTCTCGTATTAGTAAACATACTAGAATTTTGCATTTGTACATAAATAAGAATATTTAAATAAAATATAAAAAAAATTAAAATCTATTGTACTAAAAATTAAGAATATTAAAATGTTTATTATAATAACGTTAAAAAATTCAGTTCTCACTCTTCTGATACATTTCTTAGTTTACAAATTAGTAATTATTCTTTATAAGAAGCATACGCAAGTAGCATAAAATGGTTGTTGCAACGTTATTCCAACGGTGTCTAATATTTGGATAATTGTTTTTCCACTTTAGCTCACGGTGAGAAATGTCATCCTTGCTGTAGCATTGGAGAACGAACCATTTACCAATAAAGGGCCAACGGTTGTTAAACATCAGCTGCCCACAAACGTGTAAATTACAAAAATCTCCGCACTTATCATTTCCCGACGACTTTCAGAAACTGCTAATGATGGGCCAACAATTTGTGTACTTCGGTGATTTAGCATCTTTTAAATAGATAAAAATGTACCAAATAATTTTGGAATAGTAAGTTTTAAATTTTTATTATTACTATGAACTTCAGCGTTTGCCAATTTTTGGTAAACACACAGAAAATATATTTGTTTTATGTTTAGTATTTTTAGCAGTTGAAGAAGTCGTGGAAAAATATATTACAAAGTAACAGAACAATTAAATATTCAATAAGTCGAAGAACATAGACAGTACATCGATAAGGTTCTGATTGAAAAGGTACAAAAAAGACATTCAGTTATTTTTTTAACAATGAAAATTTTGAACTGTGGCAAGTATTGTTATACTTGCAATAAATGATGCTTTACAAAAAATGCTGCTTCAGTTGTACAGCGGTGCAGTGCAGGCTGCAACGCTGTAAGAAGTGTAAATTCTCAAATGTGAGGGCTTTTAGGATGTCAAAGTCTGTTAGACATTGCACGTCCCTCAACACATCGTCTAAGAAGATTTCTTCTGTAATTCCAATCAAATGATAGCTTAAATAACATCTTGCAGAAACTGCACAACCGAGGTGAAAACTGACAATGATAAATGCATCTGCTCTGCAATAATATTTTTCTTTATTGAAAATCCCATGCTTTTTTGTAGATTTTTTGTAAACATTGCATCGTGCTGATAACTATACTTTTAGATTTTTTTTTTCGGTTAGTTTTCCAGCACTGCTATATTTAAATTTTACTTTATTTTGTAACACGTGTGCACTTTTATCACAGGAACTTCTATATACACAAGAATAAAATTTAAAGAAAAAAAGAAAAATTAAAAGAAACTAAAAAAAAGAAAGAAAAAGAAATTATTGCCTAAATTTCTGGTTCTTAAATTTTTTCATCTGTTTAGTATCGAGAGAAATGACGGAACAGAGTCAAAGAAACATGGTATGACCGTTACCCCTCACCAGGCGCCGCCAGGCTTCATCAGAGTCATCAGTTATCATTACTGGTACGCCGACAGTGTCTAACAAAGTGTTTCGCGTCAGGCGCCAAGTGGAGTTGCTGCGGCGCTGAGCAGCGTTATGATGTAATAACATTTTTTTATAGTACTACTTTTTTATAGTGTCCTTCACGATTTTTTTTTAAATCTTTGCGCAAATCGTTCTTCGGACTATAAACTTGTTGTTAATATTGACAATGTTATAAACAGCTAGGAAAAGAAACCTGGTGAACTATTATATTTGTTTATGTATGTATTTAAAAAATTGCTTCTAATTTCATGTATTAGATACATTGCTTTTTTTAATATAAAAATAGATAAACGGCTTTATTATAATTAATAAACTGCATAAATATTAAAAGAGTTTCATCTGTTTAGTATCGAGAGAAATGACGGAACAGAGTCAAAGAAACATGGTATGACCGTTACCCCTCACCAGGCGCCGCCAGGCTTCATCAGAGTCATCAGTTATCATTACTGGTACGCCGACAGTGTCTAACAAAGTGTTTCGCGTCAGGCGCCAAGTGGAGTTGCTGCGGCGCTGAGCAGCGTTATGATGTAATAACATTTTTTTATAGTACTACTTTTTTATAGTGTCCTTCACGATTTTTCTTTTAAATCTTTGCGCAAATCGTTCTTCGGACTATAAACTTGTTGTTAATATTGACAATGTTATAAACAGCTAGGAAAAGAAACCTGGTGAACTATTATATTTGTTTATGTATGTATTTAAAAAATTGCTTCTAATTTCATGTATTAGATACATTGCTTTTTTTAATATAAAAATAGATAAACGGCTTTATTATAATTAATAAACTGCATAATATTAAAAGAGTTTCTTGTGTGTATGAAACAGTAAATTGGTTTCCAGAAAATCTGTGTGTCCCTTATATATCGCACCCTTGCTATAAAAGTGGCATAACTCAAAAAACTCCGTTTTTCAGAAAATGCGAAAAACTGTTTAAGGGTGTGTAGGTAAATTTTAGTTTATCTAGTGATGTCACTCAGAAGAACTGTGCATATAATAATATTATAGATTGCCATTCTTTCAGATTTTTCTAATTTTCAACTAAAAATACCATTTTTTTGAGTTGTGCCTCTTTTGTCGACCGACATAGACTAGTGAATATGTCATCATTTTGAGTTGTGACACTTTTGTTGTTTGTTTTCTGGACATGTCACACTTTTGGTGACTTGACAGAAAATTGGATTTTGAGTTAAGACGTTTCATGAACAAGGATTTATGTAATAATAAACACACATACTACAATATACATTAAAACACACATTCACACATAAATAACGCCTGCATTCAACAGTTAAAGGTATATATAAATATTTTACAGACATACATACAATAATTACAATAAACCCAACTGGAGTGAAAAATTGGCTAGAGCCAGGAATCGAACCCGGGACCACTGCATTCCAGGCAGTCGCTCGGATGTAATAGTAAAATCTATTCATCGTTGTCCGGTCATCCAAGGCTGTTGTAAATGGCTGGTGACTTCCCCAACATGGTTTATTAGTGAGAAATTGCAGACTCAGGCATCGGCCGGAGTAGCTCAGTGGTTAGAGCGACTGCCTGGAATGCAGTGGTCCCGGGTTCGATTCCTGCTCTGGCTAATTTTTCACTCCAGTTGGGTTTATTGTAATTATTGTATGTATGTCTGTAAAATATTTATATATACCTTTAAGGATTTATGTATTTATTTTTTGTTATCTGTTGGTAGTACTTCATTTTGGGTGAATGAATGAAGCTGGAAACATGATTGAATAATATTATTTTAATTTGACTTTGGTAACTTCAAGAAAATGCATTCCATTTTTCAGTTATAAACACGGTAAAACAAAACAGCTCAAATATTGAAACATTAAGATTAATTACTAACATTTAGTATAAAATACTTTGTTATGCTTCGGATGCCGAAGCACTGTACCGCGTATGCATAAGCAGCAAGCAAATACTTATTTTTTTGTTGCCCACAACAATTGTCGGAATAAAATATCACATCAACGTCACTGTTTCCATCAAAAATTTAAGATACTGAATCGCACTACTTCCGTCAAGTAATTTCCCAAATTTAATACAAAGCACCACTAATTCTATTTCCAGCCACATTCGTATTACTAAAGTCATATTTTGGAAGGATAAAGAAATGTAGTCGTTGGTTTTACCTGTTTTGAACCTTAAAAGTATGAAATAATGCATTTTTTTAAAATTCATTTCTTTTAGATCTACTCCATGACAAAAAATTCCTTGCGCGCGGGCGGCCTGATTTACAGACCGTAAGACAGGTAAACAGGCCGATAGACTCTTCCATTTGAAACGATGGGTGTATTTGAATGAATGGGACGGCAATTAATGAAAATATTCCCTGACGACGACTGCAGGATTGCGGACCGAAGTAGTTGGAAATTTAAATAAAATGTAGAGTAGGTGGTGGTAAAGATCGCACTTTCAATAAATTTTGGTTTTTAACGAACGTATTGGTCTAAACTTATGTAACGAGTGATTAAAATGTTAGATTAGAACCTTAGGAAAGTGCCACGCTCAACCAACATTAATAAGTCAAATTATAAATCCGTGAGAAATTGCAATTTTTAAAAAACATTGCTCTGCGTATCTTTGCCCCATCGGTTGGGGCAAAAGTACGCAGTGATGGGGCAAAGATACGCAGTTTGCATTTTTGCCCCATTACTGCGGGTTTTTGCCCCATTTCCACTAAACTGAATGAGTTATGTAAAAGCATTAGTAAATTTCACTAGTATTTATAGTTAAACTGAAAATTATAAGTTAAACCATAAATTAAAAAAAGTAAAAACAGCGGTTTGTGAGATCGCAAATAGCAGTTAACCTTTAACTGCTGTGACAAAAATTGTTACATAAATACTGTGAGCGGTCTCAGAGACCCCTTGATCGTAGAATAAACAAAAGGGTCAACTGTCTCATAAGATACTGCTTCTCTACTAAACTTTATGTACAGGACTACTATAATTAAAACTCATCTATTTAGAAGTTCTAGCGTTAGTGCTAGACACATGAAGAAATTAATATGCATAATTAAACTAGAATCTGTAATAAATTCCACTAGTATCTATAGTTAAACTTAAAACTACAAGTTAAACCGCGAAAAAAGTTTAAAAAAAAGCGGTCTGTATGAACGCAAACAACAAAAAATGTACCGTAAATACTGTGAGCGGTCTACCAAACCGCTTGATCGTAAGAGTGAATAAAAGGGCTGACTGACTCATAAGATACTGTTTCTGCGCTAAACTTTATCTAAAGGCCTATTATAATAAAAATTCCCTTATTCAAAAGTCTTTAGTGATACTACTAAGTTTCTAAACGAATCAAAATTAAACTAACATCAATAGTTAAGCTGAAAATTACAAATTAAACTGTGAAAACTGAATATAGCAGCGGTCTGTGAGACTGTTAACAAGAGTTAAGAGTTAAGGCTTAAAACAAAAGTGTTTCATGAAATAAGAATATTGATTTTTAAAAATAGGTAGGAAGGTAGGTACCTATGTTCTATATTTAAAAAAAAATTAACTAGAAAAAGGAAAAAGGTAGTTAACTACCTTATGTTAGTTAAGTAGCCATTATATTTTATACAAGGTTAACTAAGAAAAAATATAAAGCTTTCCACAACGTAATTGTGGAAATCTTTGCATCTAACTAAAACGATGGGGCAAAGCCCCACATCTTAAACTTGTGCGTATCTTTGGCCCAAGACGTATGCTTACTTTTACCCCATTCTGCAGTATTTTCCTTAACTGGCTACCTACAAGTTTAAAAAAATGCGATCGAGGTAAACTTCACGGCATTTAGAAGCTAAAGTGTTTTCGTTTTCCACTGAATTTTTGGATTTGCAAAAATTCGAGGTATTAACAGCTAAACAATAAAGTGACATTTAAAAAATATTAGATCAAAATTTGAAAATTTAAACTTACCTCATTTTCTTAGCACGGAGTGCTACTTTTTTTACAAGGTTTGAACACAACAACTACTACATTTGAAAACAAACTGTCACCCAGCGGTCATGATTGTAGAAATGCTGCTTCATATTAAATCAGCCAGTGTGTAAGTTTGCCCCGTGCGTATCTTTAGTTTAGTATCCCCACCTACTCTATATTTTAAACTTGTAACATATGCATTAATATTATATGTCACCTTTTAAGTTAACTGAGACCTTATTAAAGTTCATATTGCATAGCTAAGGTGAGTTTAACAAAAATAGCACCTCGAATTTTTTTCTGTGTTGTTACTTTTCCTCGTTTGCAACATCAAAAGAGACACATTTAGAGTTCTAACCGACAATTGTACCTAACTTGATCACCATAAATGTCACAATTCAAAATAGGAAGCGGAAAATATTTAAACATGAATCATCTAGACTGCCACAAATCGAAATCATTTGGAAAAATATCATCATTTGAGTCATTAAAAACGTCACAACTCAAAATAACGCACTTTTGAACATATGTTCACGTATAAAGGTTAGATCCCAACTAAAGATGTGGCACTCTTCTAGAAGGGTCAGTAGTAATATGACAAACTTAAAAAACGACACAATTTCTGCCTGGTGGCTAGATTTTCAGTGCACTATCTGGCACCTTAGGTGGTTGATAGTGGCACAAAAACCAAGCCGGATGGCAGCCATAATTCAAAAAAGCCAATTTTTGAGTTCTGACACTTTTGTAGGATGGGTGCGATATGTCCCCTATAACAAAGAGGTAATTTTTAACCGACTTCAAAAGGAAGGATGTTATCAATTCGACCTGTATGTATGTTTTGGCCATGTTCACGCATAACTTTCTTAAATATGAACCGATTTTGATAATTTTTTTTTGTTTGAAAGTGTAAGTCACCCATTTGGTCCCATTTCAATTTCATAAAAATCTGATGATTAGAACATTAAAAAAAATAAAAACTTTAAAATTCAAATCCTTTTTTAAGCAGTCTCCCAATTATAAGTACTCATCTTTCATACTGTTACTCTTACAGAGATACGAGATCTTTCAAAGTGCGAAAACTTAGCTGGACAAGGGCCGAGATCTAGATAGATTTTCGCTGGTAATGAAACAAGATTGACCAATCAGAAACCTGCAGTTTTGCGAACTTTTCGCTGTTTGCAAAAAAGGCAGCCTTCTGATTGGCCGATCTCGTTTCGCTAAGAGCGAAAAATCTATCTGGATCCCGGCCATTCTGTCATCCATCAAACCAGAAGGCCCACAAAGGCACAAACCGATATCGGAAGTCGGTGTCGAAAAGTTGAAAATCAACATTTAAAGTTTCTCATGTATCAGAGCACAAGTACAACGCCTAGAATTACAGCGCATAGAAGATACAGTGTGGAAAACGGCTACAAAATAGTGCTAAAAAATTGAATCCCATAAATGTACAACGATGCTGAATAACAAGATGTCGATCGTAGCGCCATCGTAGTGATTTAAAATCGATAGTCATTCTAAAAGAGACTCTTTAACATATTTCACGTCATTCCTTAACTAAATTAGCTTATAACAGACTAAAATATCTTATATTTATAGTTTCCGATATTTAACATTCTATAATTTTTGAAAACACAGGGTTTATATTGAAAAGAGTTACGAGATGGCGCTCGTATCAGCATATTGCCGCTGAGCATTGTTGGAGATTTATGGGATACAAGTTTTTAGCACTTTTTAAAGCATTATAGGAATAGTCGTTTTCCACACTGTATCTTCTAGGCGCTGTACCTAGAATAAATAGTGTGGAAATCTGCTATCCAAATAGCACTAAAGAAATGTATCCTTTAAATGTGCAATGATGCTGTAATCTAATGAGCCGATCGCAGCGAAATCTGCGTTATATTTTCAAATTTCAGTGTAAACATTGTATTATAACAGCATCTAGACCAAATAATCTTGGAGTTTTAGAAAATATCCTCCGATGTCGCTCCGATTGACTCTTTGGATTTCAGCATCGTTTTACATTTAAGGGATAAAATATTTTAGTACTTTCTAAGTACTACTGCTACAGAGTCTAGAATATATGGTGCGGAAATCGGCGATCCCAGTAATACTTAAAAAAGTGCTAAAATATGGGATCCCTTAAATGTCAAACAATGCTGAAATCCAATGAGTCGATCACAGTGGCATCTTCAGGATATTTTCTATAACTCCAAGACGATTTGGTCTAGACGTTGTAATAATACGATGATGTTTACTTTGAAATTTGAAAATATATCGCGGATGTCGCTGCGATCGGCTCCCTGGATTTCAGCATCATTGCACATTTAAGGGATACAACTTTTAGCGCTGTTTGAATAGCGGATTTCCACACTATGTATTCTGGACGCTGTACTACTGCGATAGTAAATCAATATGTTCTGGATATCTGAATCTGGGGAACCAACGAGAACGGTTCAGAAGCGGAACCCAGTAGGTAGTGTGAACATGATTACAGCATCTAGAGCTGGACCAAATTACAGCCACTAGAATACATAGCGGGGAACCCTGCTCTCCAAACAGCGCTAAAAAGCCGTATTCCTTAAATGTGCAATGACGCTGAAATCAAGGGTGACGATCGCAGACACATCTGCGATATATTTTCAGATTTCAAAGTAAACATCTTATTATTACAGTGTCTAGACCAAATCGTCTTGGAGTTTCAGAAAATATCCAGCAGATGTCGCTGTCATAGACTCATTGGATTTCAGCATCGTTTAACATTTAAAGGATCCAATATTTCAGCATTTTTTAAAGTATTACGGGGATAGCCGATTTCCACACTATATATTCTAGCTAGGGGTGCACAACCTTTCTGAGAGAAGGGTCACTTACAGAAATGTTTGGGTTGTCGAGGGCCACATCAGTAACACAGACAGGATTCTATATCTGGGGGGGGGGGGGTAATAACTCTTTATTCTTGAAGAATAATGAATTTTTGTATATAAAAAATAAACAAATAGAAAGAAGTAATTGTATGCAGGGCTTCTTCACATCTGTACTCATATCCATCTGTAACCATAACCATATCTGTTACCATACAACACGTTATGAAGACTCACTCAGTGTTACCAGATTGGAGACTTTTTTAATTCAGATTATTTGACTGTCACCACTTTTTTAAAGTAGTATAATTCGCCTTTTTTTCAGAATTTGTAATCTACAGTCAGACCTCTATTTAACGAACCTCTATTTTGCGAATTTCTCTATTTTGCGAACTTTTTCTTGGAACCAAGAACATTTTACGAATTTCTTCGTAAAATAACCTCCAAATAGCGAAGTACATTCTCTATTTAACGAACTTTTTCTTGTGATCTAAATATTTTTTTCTTCCCATTTCTCAAAATATTTCTGGACATTTCAAACTTATTCTTTCTTTAAACACATTTTATGATGTTCAATGACCTTGAACTGGTTTTAGAAGGCGCCATTTTTGTCAGCAGTGAGAATTCGGTAAGTACGGAGGACGAAGACGATAATCCCTTAGAGTAACTTAAAAAATGTGGATACAGATAAGAAAAAAAAGAAGAAATTAACCATGATGTGCTGATTGATGATTGTATTTAATTTAATTTGAAACTGAGACCTCGGAAACACTATCCGAATTGGATATTTTCGACAGTGTGAAAAATAAAAACAATACAGCAATGAATTGCGAAGATGACGAATATGATGATGATGGAAATGATCATTATGCAGGAATTAACAAAACTTCGTATAATGAAATGCTAAAATCATTTGAAACAATCCGACGCGGATTATAGTTAGAAGAAAATAAGCATGAAGGGGTTTTTGGTGCATTGCAAAGATGCGAGGTGAATTATGAGAGAAAGCACTTTTTTATATAAAAAAATTCAGGCAAAATTAACAGTTTTCAGAAATTAAATTTAAAGACGCCAATGTTAATGTATAGTAAAAATTATTTGTTATAATAATAATAAATACGATAGTGTCATTAAAATTCGTTAATTTTAATGTATAACTATTTACTTTAAACAGAAAATACAGCGTATTCCCGGACAATGTTTTGTTTTCCTCGCAGATTTCAAAGATTTAAACACATAGAAAAATGAATTGATGATGGATATTGGTGGGTAAAATAAATAAAACAAATCGATATAATTTATTAAAAAAATGTGATTAATTACTTTTAGTAAAAATATTTAGTGTTTATGAATTTAAAATCTAGTTTAGAGTATTTTAAAAGATTTCTCTATTTAACGAAGTTTCCATATAACGAACTTTTTTTCGTGATTTAGCGACTTTGTTAAATAGAGGTTCGACCGTATTTTTAAATGTGTCGAATACTTCTATTTAAAAAAAAAAGCTCTGACAATCAACAAATCTGGGGACAAAAAAGTCCCCAATCTGGCAACACTGGACTCACTGTTCTTTCTTGATAAAAGGAAAATTTTGACAAAATTCACAATTTTTTTTCCACGAGCAATTGAAGAATTTGGCGCTATTTTTGTGATCAATTGACAAAAGTTTCCATCAGTTGTTGAAATTCGTGATTTTTTTTACCACGACAGAGTGACAAAATTCGCGATTTTTTCTCGCGATAAATTGACGAAACTCGCGATTTTTCCGTAGCCGATCACCGAAATTTAAGATTCTTCCGCGCCTGATTGGCAAATTTCGCGATCTTTACACCCCGATGAACGAAATTAGTGATACTTAACTGGCTGACGAAATTTGTAATTTTTTCCCGCTTATAATTGACGAAATTAACGTTTTTTTTATCTTGCGATACACTGACGAAACTTGCGATTTTTCCGCGACCGATCAATCAAATTTACAATTTTCCGCGCCTCGTCAACAAAATTCGCAATTTTTCTGTGCCCGATTAGCGAAATTTGAGACTTTTCCGCAGCAAATCGGCAAAGTTGGATTTTCCCGCACTCGATCAACGAAATTCGAGATTTTTGCGCGCCCGATTAACGAAATTCGCGATTCTTAACTGACTGTGAGGAAATTTGTAATTTTCCCTCGGTAAACTGACGAAACTCGCGATTTTTCCGCAGCCGATCAACGAAATTTGAGATTTTTTTCACACATGATCGAGAAAATTCGCGATTTTCCTGAACCCGATCAACGAAATTTGTGATTCTTAACTGACTGACAAAGTTTGTAATATTTTCCCAGTGGAAAATTGACGAAATTCGCGGTTTTTTCTCGTGATAAAATGACGAAACTTGTTATTTTTCCGAATCCGATCAACGGAATTTGGAATTTTTGGACACCTCATCAAAATTCGCGATTTTTCCACACTCGATCAACGAAATTCGCGATTTTTCTGCACCCGGTCAATTAAATTCGCAATTCTTATCTGACTCTGACAAAATTTCTAATTTTTCTCGCGGCAATTTGACGAAATTTGCGATAAACTGACGAAATCCGCGAATGTTCCGAACCCGATAAACGAAATTAGCAGTGTTTTTTAGCGAGAAATTGACGAAATTACCTATTTTTTCCAGCAACATATGGATAAAATTTGCGATTTTTCCAGTTATAAATTTTCGGAATTCGCGGGCCACTTTTGGCCCGCGGGTCACAGGTTGTGCATCCATTTTAGACGCTGTATCCAAATCGTCTTGGAGTTTTAAAAAATATCCTGCAGATGTCGCTGTGATCGACTCACAACTTCAAAAAGTAATTGATTACTTTTTATATGTATATATTCGTAAATTAAATCATAAATATGTAAATTAATCTTTTGTAAAAAATATTCTCTAGAAAATCCATGTTTGGTAGATATTAAATTCTTTATCTTAAATTTAACGTTTTTATGCCGTTACATGATGTCCGATGTGCAGTTAATGGATAACGTTTCGTCATTAGAGAAGTTTAAAGAATTATTTAATTCTTTTTAGTGCTTTTTTGAAGTCGGTTAATATTTTTTTTGAAAAGATTATTTTATTTTCTCAAACATATTTACGATGTATCATTAAATTAAATATTAAGAAAATCTACAACTATTTCAAAAATCAAACAACTTAGATGAATGCATTTTGCTCTAAAATATTATAAGATATAAAATCATACATGTAACATATACTGCTTATAGTTACTAATGAATTAAGTATTTTCTTCATAATCACCAATAATAAGTCTTTAAAATCCACCTGTAAAAAACAAACGTACCAATTAAAAGAATGCATTTATGATCTTTCATTAATAATTTTTAAATTCATTTTTAAGAAGAATTCAGTTTTTTTCCCTTTATGTATGAAACATATACAATAGTTTTTCGAAAAAAAAAAGACATGCTGTTACATTAATTATAGATATTTGACGATAGAAAATGCAAAAAATCTCCCAAACTGTTCTGGATAGAAGATTAGAGATGTTCACTTTTATTTATTTCTCTTTTTTGGTAACGAGAAATAAATCTTCTCTGCACTTGTGCCTTAAATAGGATTAATATATAACATTAAATCATTTTTATTGGTGGCTGAATATTTTGGATTTACTTTTTTATATTTATTGCTGTACTAATCTCTAAACACCAAAATAAGTAAAAAAAATGTGTTTGCACCAAAAGAAGATGTCCTCGCCAAGATTTCGTTATAAATGGGAAGTTGTGGTAACCATGGCAGTTTACTTTACTTCAGCATATTTTTTACATGGTACTGGAAATGTTATTTTGGATTGTTGACTAAAACAAATACTAATTGTTATGTTGCTTGTCAACAGATTAAAAAATTATGTCTCGCAAAAATATTTTAAGAAATCATCTATACTTTGTTGCGTTATAGTGGAGTTGAAAGTGCATTTTATACTTAATTTTATGGGGTAATAATTCAATTATAACAAACTTAAAATTAAGCTATAATGCATGTCGCGAATACAAATATTTGTGTTTAGCATTTTACGATAAATACATTTGTGCTTTATCATATAGATTGCAAAATAATATTTTAAACTATGCTAATAGCATATGATCCTTTTTAAAATATGTCCAAAATTTATTATATTTGTGCACAACAAAAGTTTCATGGAATATTTTAGCATTTTATTTAGATTATTTGACATTACTGTATAAAATATTTCATTGATATGTAGTTTTAGAACCTTACAACTCCTACACTTATTCATACTGCGAAAACTTATTTTCTAATTAATTGAAGTGCTGAAAATGTGACATTCTTTAGCTCGGTAATGACATTCGACGAATGAATAACAATTTGCTTGTTTCATCAGTTATTTATTAATATGTCACAAGCATAATTGAATGCCTGAAGAAAATGGAGAGACTTTGAAAAGGGCGGATGACAGGATAAATTCAGTTGTCTAAGGAATTTAGAAAGACAATGCAGAGAATCATTTGTTTCATCAATTGGTTATTTACGCAGTCTTCATTTTTTTTAGTTAATTTGATTCTGCTAATTAATTCATCAGGAAAAAAAATTGTATCTGTGAGATCATTATAATATATTTTGCATGTATGAGGATTTTACATATAAAATTTAAATATTTAAATTTTCTTAATAATTTTTAGTGTAATTTTACTTGTGAAATAACAAGTAATGCGAATTAATTTTGAAAATGGAATTTCCAAAATTGTTTCTAACTTTTAACTTAACACTCTGATTAATAAATAGTTCTTTTGTGATTTATTATACGAAAAAGAAAAATCTTCGCTTATTCTTCAATACTTATATATTGCCTTGGAAAAAGTGAACACGTCCTAGTACTTTTGCCAAATTCATCGGAAAAGGTACCAACTAAGAGGAAATAATGTCCCTATTAAATTATAGTTATAAATATTCCATTGGAGGTTATCCATAATTAAAATTCTCACTAACATTTAAAATTTTCAATGTTAGCCATCTCTCATTTCTGGAATCGCCGAGTGCATGAGAATGTAGGAAATGAAATAGCAAGTTACCAAAATAAGGATAAATACAGTAGAGCGCCGATTATCCGAAGAGGTCAGGACAGACCCTAATTGGGATAAATGGACAGACAATTTAATGGATGTTTCTGACTATACTAAAACCTTCACACGTTATCTAAGATGAGGACTGGCAGCACCAGTTAATGCTGGCATGTTTAATTTTTTTTAAACATTTTTATCATAAAATTTCTTTTTTCTTTTTTTATCATTTTCTAGATTATCCAGAGATTATAATTTAAGCAAATAACGCTTTTGATTGTTGCTTGCTTCAATGAAGACATTCTTTTCAATGCTACCATATCTCTAATTCTTCTTAAATACGTTAGTTGAATAGGATCAGGATCAGCATTCTTCTGGCGTTCGAGCCATTTCATATTTGTTTCGAAATATTCAAAGACTTCCTTATGTGATAGACCTGGGTTATTTTCAGAGCATTCGTTTTGATATTCTTCCTTTTCTTTTTCATCATGAATCTCATCCACAATCTCATCTTTTAAAATCTGATATGCAGGATCATATTACTTCACTATTTAACCACTCGTTAATTTTATTTTCTTCATAGCTTAGGATTATTCCCATCTTCTTTATTATTTTTACATTCCTCATTTTTTTCATTATTTAAAATTGTATCCCAAGCCAGTGGATAATTGGGAGTTCGGTTAAAACAATTTTTGGGAGAAATAGGCTGTTCGGATAACTGGAAGTTCGGTTAAAAAAATTGAGAGAAATAGGCTGTTCGGATAGTTAGAAGTTCGGTTAATTGGAGTTCCGATAATCGGCGCTGTACTTTATTTTGTTTTTAAGGATAAAGATGTGAACCAGAACCAACAGAATGAAAAATTTAACTTTGATCTATGAATATTTGTAGCAGAATTAATAGGAATGTTCATTTTATTTTTCCCAGTAATCAAAGTTTAAGTACATTTTCGAATCTGCAATTTATGCCATATTCAATTTTAAAATATTCACATACGCACAAATACAAAAAAAGTTAGTTTGCGTTTGCCAAGTTTTCGACCAGAGACCTCAAAATATAATTTATAGAGAATAATTACATTAAAACACCAAATAAAATAAACTAAGACAGACTTGAGCACAGTTAAAAAATAAAATTTATAAAGACAATAAAAAACAATTAAAAATACAATATGTAAACGTTTCGCCAAGCGACACGCAAGGCATCATCAGTACAAAAATATGCATTGCATTTTAAACGTCAGAACAAATCAAGAACAGTTACAGTTAGCTATTTTAAAAACAAACAATATTCATTAGGGACAGAACGAGCATCATTCAAAGCATGCGACCGCAATTCAGTGAATCAAGCCTCAAGGAGCAATCTACCATGGTAGTTGTTGCAACCAGATTTCAAAATACTGGCGTTCGCAATGAGCGGAATGTGATTCGTTTGAAGTGAATAAAGATGGAAAATACTTTTAGTGATTACTTTTAGTACTTTTAGCAATTAGTGACGAAAAAAAAATCATATGCTTAGAATATTGTAGTCTGGATTTAAAATGAAGAAGTATGCACATACGTCGTAGTATTTCGAATAAAAGATTTCATGACGTACACAGCTACGTCGTGGTACTTAAGGGGTTGACGGTTAACGTCCTATTAATGAAGCTGTTTCATTCTGCTTCCGTATAAAGAGTTAACAATTACTTCTTTTCCACACGTAAATACATCTTAGAATTCCTACTCTCACTAGTTATAATTTCATTATATTTGGAGTATCATAACATCATGAAAATGCTTGGCAAACGGTTTGCACCGTAGATCATGATGTACTAGAATTCTTTTGTTCATCCTTGTAAACGATATACGAATGTTTCTTATTCTACACTCATGACAAATCATGTTGTAGTTCACCTCAATTGTGTATATCAATTTCATTACGTTTAAAGTATTGCATCATTAAAATCCATCGAAAAAGAATTTTTGCCATGGACCATAATGTAAAGAAATATTTTCTGCGCCGCTGTCAACGAACTATAAATTCTACATACTTAGTTTTTAATACCGAACATTCTGTAGTACATCAATAACATCTAAAAATTATATAGTGCCCGAAACGAACTCGAAAATCAACATGCAACTCGAACCCGACAAAAATATTTTCCACGATCTGCAACGCAACCGGAACTCGAAATGAAAGGAAAATGAATGATGTTTTAATACAATTATGAAAAGTAATCTTCAATATCTCTAATACAAATTTTATGTTTTATATAGAAATATAGTCAAATCTATATTCTTTAACGCCTTGAAGGGCGGTGGTTCATTTTTGGACCACTTAATTTTAATTCCTAAATGCTACATTGACACCAGAATTTTGGAGTAAATATTTTCCTTTTGGAAAGTACACGAAGAAAAAGCTTTTACTTACTTTCAAATAAAGTTGTTTTTAAATTACAGTGTCAATCAAAGATTTCAGTATCTTACGCATAAAAGTGCTCTGCCCCTGAAGGGGATAATATAGTAAAACCTCTGAATAAAGAACACATAGGAACCGTTAAACAGAGTCTTGCATCGGATTGGGTTGTACTCAATTTCCTTTTTTCGGACTCAAATGCATCAAATTTTCATTTTGCAGGTCAGATTCACCTCTCTAGAATCCACCTACTTCTCCAGATTCTAGAATAATTTTTGCGGGTCCTTTTTTTTTTTTTTTTTTTTTTTTTTTTTTTTTTTTTTTTTTTGCAAGTCGAGTTGTTGGGATTTTTAAAAAAGTTTGAGCAGAACTATGTTTCAGATAAAAAAAATACGTACTGCAATATGAATGAGTATATATTCAATTTACTGCATGAGAAATAAAATGTATATAAGAAATGTGATGATAAATTATGTTTTCTTTAAAACCATTTTTTCATGTCTCGGAACATAAAAACCAACATTTCGTTTTTAACACACACAAAAATACATGTATCAAAGTATAGGATAGTTTATGCACGCATACACATGTTACATGTATATAGATTGGGAGTTGCCGACTATAAGCGTACGAATATATGTGTTAGAAATTAAAAAGTGTTCGCTAAATAGAGCATTAATAGTTCGCTAAATAGGGCGCTCCCTTTTCGAGAAAGTCCATTATGGAGGTTTTATTGTATATATTTTTAATTAAAAAAAATATCTTGGACATCATTTTGAAAAATCTGGTTAATACGACAAGAGTCAAAACCCACAGAAACTGACCTGAAATCGAAATAATGAATGTCAACCCGAGCCACAAAGAAAAATATAGCACCACACGGCCCGGGTCGCGGGTGGGTAACCTAGCCCAGGCAGGACTCTAGAACTGACGGACTGTCAATAAAACAATCTGTATTTATAAAACTTCTCAACTACGTTGTAAAGTGTCAAAAAGTGCTTCTTATACACTAGAATATACAATTCTTTTCTTTCATACTTTTTGCACCGTTATACTTTGAATTTAATATCATTTAATTGTCTCGGAAATAAAAAGGTTCAAAAACCCTGCTTTAGAACCTGCAATATGATACTTTTAATATCACCATGAAACCTTAACTTCCACTTAGTTTTAAATCCTAGAAATATGACCTTTTTCAGTTCGATAGTGCCATCTGAAGAATAAACAAAAGTTTTCTTATTTCATTGGTTATTCATTAGTAATGTCAAAACATAATTGGATGACTAAAGAGACTTCGAAAAGGACGGAACGATAGCCTAAACTAATCTTTCAAAGCAACTTTGAGAGACAGCGTAAATAGAGAGTTTCATAAATTGCTTATTTATGCAGTGATTCTTATTTAATTAAGGAAAAACCATCATTAGTTTATTGGGCCGCGAAATTTATATTATGATTCACTATGCAATATTTTGGTATTTGAACTTCTATGTAGTATAATTAATGAAAAAACAATTAAGAAAGGCAATACATGTGTGATATCATTATCACATATTATTATAACATTAAATAGTAACGGTTAAGTTTTTCTTGAAATAAAAAAAGTTTTCTAACAATATTATTCGCTGATTTTTATAAATTTCTGTTCAAGATTCTACGAGGGAAAGTCAGTAATTAGGTGACAAACCGATATGAGAGGTCTGGAATTAGTAGTAAGTTGTTTTCAAATATGCCAATAAGTGGCAGCACTGTCCAACTGTGAGATGTCAATTTCGAATTTATGAGACGACAGTTGTACAAGATAAGCAGGGGCGTTCAAATATTGCTTACGAAGAACGAAATGGTCGTCCTGTTGAGATTGCGACAGAAGAAACAGCGTGGAAAGTTGAGGAAATGGTTAAAGCTGACAGGCGAACAACAATAGACAGCATTAGCAACTGCATCAGGGAGTTATGGTTTAGCTTACAGACAAGTGATGCAGGCGTTGAATGTGAGGTACACAGATGGCTGAGAGTGCAGGTCAAAGACTTATATGCAGCAGGCATTAGAAAACTCATAAAGAGATGGGACAAATGCATCAATGTAAATGAAATTTATATAGGAATTATATATTTATATATGAAATTTATAAACGTGGGCAGTTTTCAAAAGGTGAGCACTGGACACGCATCATAATTTAAGCTTTTCAATAAGTAAATTTATTTATCATTGACTTTATTTATTTTTTTACACTGAGTTTTTAATTCTGTTCAGAGACAGAAAATGACATTTTATTGTAAAAACGTTGTATAAATATCTTAAAATTTTATTATTTTATATTAAAGAGGACAATTTTGGACATTCATAACGTTAACTGTCCCAATATACCACCAAATAACTTATTTTCAGGTGGTTCTGATGGTAAACAACGAATGCATAAAGGAAACGGGTGATTGTTTGATAATTTCGTTAACACATGGCAGTCTGATTAATTGCTTTTTGCAGATAGAAGGACTTTTCTACAAAGTATTTTTCTGTATTTTATTACGTCCAAAAGTAACGATCGTAACAAGCTGCCATTTCCACGAAAAATACATCAAGTAAGTACTTTAAACTCATTTATCTAATTTTAAAATCATTTAAAAAATTTAAAGTATTTGTTTGTGTTTTTGTAACATTTTTTGCAATAAATGCACTTTTCTCAAATAAGAAACTGGATTGTCCGAATCACGTAACGATCGAAACGGCGATTTTTTTGTTTTCGGTAAATTTATTTTTAAAGATGATTTGACGTCCTGAAACGTATAAAAATATATTTATTATAATGTTTTATCGTAAATAATTACGTTTTTTTGTATAATTAAAGCGTATTTAGTACGTGTAATAATATAACTTGATTAGAATCATGCTCAACTTACGTGTGTACGGTCGACACAAAATGGCTGCCGCTACGATCGTTACGAAATTTCGGACATGCTTATTTAAAAGTATGATTTAAAATTAATAGTATAACTTCTTTTATTTATTTCGAAAGTAGTTCTTCAGTGATCTTACGCGTTTTTATGTATTTTGCAAAGTTTTCTTTGCAGCAAATGTACTCCAAAAGATTATTTAATAACCATGTTCAAAATGTGGAACACTCTAAACGCTAATAATTTTAATTTTCTAAATAAATAATTAAATGTATTATAACAGAGTCCATTCTTCTAACATACATCTTAAAAAATGTAAAATAAATATTTATTTGTTAAATTATTGTACTTGAGGTCATTTTCTTTTTAAATTAACGGTTTAAGAATCCCTCTCTTTAAAATTTTATTCTTCGTTTTTGCTCCTCCGCCAAAATGCAAGTCAAATAAAAAGTTCAACCCACTACGTGCTGTAATTTTGGTTAAAAAAACCCCAGAAATTCACAGTGCTCGAAGTATAGTAAGACAGCCAGCAAAAACTGTAAAAGGTACTCAAAAGATTCACTCCCTACAAACGACAAACAAATTTGGTACTATTCAAATAAGAAATAGATCTGGTTTTTGCAATCTCTGTAAAAACAATCAAGAATGCATTACCAGTGAAGCTGGTGAAAGAAAGATTGTTTCTGTAATTGTAACAGTTGAAAATAGATTGACATTGGTGACTGGTGCTTTGTAATTTACGATGAAAACTTATGGCCAGGTATTATTGAAAAAATCAGCATTGATAATGGTGAACAAATATTTTCTATAATTTTTTTTACTCCTCAGGGAGATATTGATTTTAACAGGTTTCGTTATCCATCTAAAAAAGAGAGCACAAATTTAAAATATGAAGATATTTTGTTGAAATCACCATCTGCACCTCACCCTGTAACAGCAAGAGGAGACTTTTCTTTTGATAAATAAATTATAGATATGTGCATTTAAAAAATGGCAGTGTAACTTGTTTTTTGAAAAAATAAAATTAATAAATTATGTGTTGGATACTTCTAATATTGTGTAAAGGTATGTTTTTTTTTTTTTTTATAATGCGTAATTCCTATAAAATTAAGATATTACTTCTAAAAAAAGTAGCAACTATTTTAATATCAAAGTTTAACATTTGATTTTATTGTTATTATTACTGGATAACAAAAAGTTAATTATACATATATATGTATACGCATACAATCATAGAACAAATTTACTACATTCTTAGACCTAAGAATTTTTTCAATATTAAGCACAACTTATTTATGGAAAGGTCAAAACAGTGTAACCTACATGTCCACACTGTCCAACAACTGTAACCTACGTGCCAGAAATGTCCAAAATGTGCAATCTACAGATCTACTAATTAAATGCTTTAATAATTAATTTTCCAGAATTGTTGCTGTCTTTTAATGTTTGTGTATAATTTTGTAGACTTATATACTGTACTGTAAAAAAAAATTGGCCGTAAATTTGAAAATTTAAAAAAATACTTATTGTTAACATTTAATGATCCCACATTTTGATAGTATCCCACATGCTTTTTAAGTATGTATCTTGATTTCCCTTGTTTTTCTTATTTTTGTGACCTACTTACTGACTTACCCTCGTATGTTTTAATTAAAATAAAAAAAAACATAATTATGATTTTTGCCATTTTTTTTAATCAAAAAGAATTCATTCACTTTCTCCATTATTCAAGAATCATCTTCAAAATGATTTGTCGAGAAAAACAACTTTAAGTTAAATATAGATGAAAAGAAATATAAAAGAATCTTGTGAAACTTTTGACGTGAGAGGATTAGAAAAAATCTTGTCTTTTATTTAATAAATAGATATTCTTTACACTTGTGCCCTAAATAGGATTGATTAATAATCTTTTCTTTTTTGACCGAATATTACGGATCTGTCTTGCATATATTGTTGTTATTTTTGTATTCTGAATCTTAATAAAAGCAAATATACCTATACATATTTCCATTGCCAGTTACACTATAAATTATGCTAATAGTTTATGATAATATTCAAACATACTCCAAATGTGTTGTTTTTCATTAGAAAAAAAAATTAAACATATTTTAACATATATAAATATAACTATAAAAATATTTTAGCATTTAATTCAAATAATTTTAGATTTTTTTTTAATGTAGGTAATATATAAAATATTTCATTGCTACCACATCAGTAATAAGGAATCACGACCCCATACATTAATTAAAACCATTAAATCTCTGGTTATGATATGTGTATATTGCTATCACCATTTTCTAATAATAATCTTCACTTAGATTATTTGAGAAAGTCTGCGATTAAATAAGGCTAAGAATACTATTCGAACATAATACTAACAAAATGCATATGTTGCACATGTCCAAAAAATATGGCCCTACGTATCATCGAAACTTATTTTTATATTAATTTGAATAATATATTCTTTAGTTTGATAATGACATGTAACGAATGAATAACAGATTTTTTATTTCGACATTTATTTATTATTGCCACAACCATAAATGAATAACTGAAGAAAACCGAGATGATTTGAAACGAACGAATGATAAGTCAAACCCATATGGTAATTTTTAATCGGAGTGGGAGGATTCAAAATTTTCTTAAAATCACGTATACTTCTAAATTTGGTGAAAATCAGTGAAAATACTTATAATTCTCCAAATCTGTAGCAGTCTGTGTTATATAGAATGATGCAACACAAAACATTAATTTACTTAACTCCTTTATTTAGTTTTAAAATGCTTTTAATTTTGAATTTATAATTAAAATTTATAATGCAGTAAAATGTCCCTAGAGGGAATTGCAAAAGACCGCTGAAAAAGAGTTTTTATATTGGTTCCGCCTTAGCAGATATATATTTTACTGATTTTCTTCGATCGGGAGTGTTACGTTTTCCTTGTTTAAATCAGGATTTTCGTCAAAGACTATTTCGGTAATCACGGGTTTTACTCTGCTAAAACATTTTTCAATTCTTAGCTGTCTTTTATAGAAATAATATCTTGCATGTTTCCTTGTTTATAGATGCATGTACAATGGGCGATCGGTTTACGAACACCTTCTCGAGAGATTTTTATGTTCGAATAACGAATACATGTTCGCTTAACGCATACCTCATAAAACAAAACCAGGAAGAAGCAATGCTGTTTTGAGATTTCCATCTATTGTCAACTTAGATAACATTGTAAGCAATTGTATACGTATGGCGTAATTAATTCATGGGCTACCAGGGTTCGGCCCCACATTTTAGATCCCCGAAATTAAAATCAACAGATAAGAAGCATTAATTTCTATATTTTGTGTCCTTTTTTAAAGAACTATTTTAATTGCAAATTAATTATTTTAATTGAAAGTTAATTCACAGATTATTAACTGGCTCTCGGCTCCACTTGAGTTTTATCAGGCTCTGCAGCAAACACGTTCTTTTATAGAACTTATTAGTTTACAACCCCTTGGGAACCAGCGACCGGTATACGTGCCACTTAAGGTGGTCAGAATACTTTATTATTCCCACCAGTTATTTTTTATTGTAAAGTCTACTTTATTTAATCAGAGCATTTTCGCGATTCAACTACAGAAATTTTCTGCTTTGAAAAATCAGTGGTAAAAGATTAAAAATTAAGCAAAGTACTTTCGTCGCGAAGAGGATAACCTTATTATGAAGGAAAGATTTATATTATTTTTTATACATCATTTAGCTTTTAAGGACTAATTAATTGAATTACCATACAAATCGAAAAAAAATCTATGATCAGTTAACGAATAATTCGGTTAGCGAACACTGTTAGGGACTGATTAAATTCGCTAACCCATCACCCACTGTATTTGGTAAGCGTTAATTTTAGGCTTCCATTTCACAAGAAAACTTTTTCTAATAAATGTTACTTGTTAACTAAAATGATTTGAAATTTTTATAATATTAGTAAAAACTTTCCTATTTTTAAATGCTAGTGACGAATGTTAAATTTTTTTACCACATATATATCATAATATGAAAACAAAGTAGTTTGATTTTATAATAACTTCTTTCTTCAAGATTTTTATTCCTATGCTTCTTTTAAACATTTTTATAATTAGCATATCCTATACACACGTAAATAGCATATGATTTCTTAATGAAACAGTACGTTATTTTACCCATTTTCTTATATTTACTCACGTTTGATTTCTTCCAATTTCTGTATTGTAAGCTTTCGTATTGTAAAAGGCTTACTTAAACCAATAATAAAGAAGTATTAAGCCAATATTATTTTTATTGGCTACTAGAAGGCTCTACCTCAGCTTTTTCGCCTTTTGTGTATGAAGCTTCGAACCTATAACCCTTTTCAACAAGTCTTAATATAAAGCTTTTCATCAGAGATCATACCCGGATGAGATGATTGCCACTATTTTCTGTATCAAGTTTTTTAAATGAATTAGGTATATAAGCATTGGTTGTGGCTCTTTGTTCACCAACCTTAGGATACATAACCGATTCAAGCATATTTTACTACATACCTTTTCATCAGAGATCATACCCAGACGGGATGATTGCCATAGTTTTCAGTATCAAGTCTTGTAAAGAAGATGGGTATATATAAACATTGGTTGTGGCACTTCGTACATCAACCTTCGGATATACTATAACCGATTCAAGTACGTTTTACTATAGACTTTTTCATCAGACGTTATGCTAAAATGTGATGATTACCACAGTTTTCAGTATCGAGTCTTGTAAAGGAGATGGGTTAGTAAGCAATGTAAAATATAGGCAAGTAATCCCTTAATCCCCCCCTCTCTCTATAGGATAATTCTTTTCATAAAATATGTTGATTGTGTTTCATAAATTATAATCATTTTGGTTGGGTATCCTATTCTGGGATCTATATTCACTGCCTCTCTGATTGATTTTTGTTTGACGATTGTTTAAATGTGTTATACTACATCAGAAACATAGGTTTATAGAGCAAATTGTGATGTTTTTCAGTTATGTTAATTTGAGTTTTTTTTATGTGAAATATTTTTAACTCCATTGCAATTTTTACATATGTTAATACAATAAAATATGTCAATAGCGGACATCTCGGACAAGCGGAATTGACTCGCTATTTGTCTGCTAAATTACACTAAAACCATCGGAATATTTCTGAAAAAAATAACCATATCAGAGGTCAAACTGTAATGTTTATAATCCATCTTCTTTTTAAAAATATTTTCAGTATTAGTTCATGTCTAATAAAATATTTTACTTTAGTTCTAACAAGTGGCTTAACGCTCATAAATGTGTGACCACTTAAATATTTGGTAGATATTACAATGGAAGTATGGAATATACCTATCTCAAAGTATGTCCAGTAATTTCAGTGTTGTAAAACATAAAGTTTGGTCAAAATCAGAAAAAAAGTCACCAAGTTTGATATATAAATCTGATTGAAAACATGGTTTTAGCAAAACATTATATTCTGGTTGATCAATCTCCTCTATGCCGCTATCTCCTAATTTCCCTTGGACAGCCACTGGATGTTACAAAAGTAATGACATTTCTAATAAAGCAGTTATACAATTAAACAAAAACCTAATTTGCAGAACAAATTAAAAAAACAAAATTTATTTTCCGAGAAGGGGTTTAAGACCGAGAAGGGCAGATATTAAGATTTTTCATTCAATTCGTTCTACATTTAATGTTAAATTTTTGTAACAAATAAGCTAAACCAATTGAACATTAAAAAATAAAAATGAAATTCATACAATATAATGCTTTAAACACCTATATACTTAGATTCCGTTCAAATGAAATCGAAATAAATCTTAGACTTTTTTAAAAGTTTTGTATTTTGCATATACCTTATCATATTATGTACAATCGTCATAAACATAATGCAAAATCTGCAGTACAAATATTTACAACTTAAAAATGGAAAAAGTCTAAGATTTATTTCAATTTCATTTGAACGAAATCTAAGTATATAGGTGTTTAAAGCATTATATTGTATGAATTTCATTTTTATTTTTTAATGTTCAATTGGTTTAGCTTATTTGTTACAAAAATTTAACATTAAATGTAGAACAAATTGAATGAAAAATCTTAATATCTGCCCTTCTCGGGAAATAAATTTTGTTTTTTTAATTTGTTCTGCAAATTAGGTTTTTGTTTAATATGTCAAGTTTTTTTTTATAACTACTGCATTCAGACAAACGCATTTCAAAATTAATGGAGGGTATCATCATCAGGCTTTGATTTGTGAGATATCGCATCACAATTTGTGATGCAATTTACCTATGTATAATTCAAAATGTTTCACCAGTGCAGTAATGCAGGTTGTTGTAGTTTGGTCAAAAAATTACAATCTGAACTTAAAAAATCTGCTTGAAAATGTCATTTTTTACACTATGACGTCATATTCATCTTCTTTTTAATTCTTAAAAAAAAAAAAAATTCAGTTTCTTCAGTTTCATGTTTCACGTGAAAATCATTCAACTAAAAATAGGCAAATTATTATTACGGCTTTTGAATTATTTACAACAATGAAGGAAAAATGTTAAATTTTATTAGAAAATGTCTGTTGATTCTCAATGAAAAAAGCGAAATTTGGAATTATTAAGAAAAATATTTGAATAATGTAAATAAAAATTAGCCCATGTTACTCTCTAGATTATAAATCCACCTATATGCGAAAGCATTTTATGATCCATTTTGATCCTGACGTCTGGCAAATGTTTTTACACTTTGAATTTATAATATTATTAGAATTAGCAAAGAATTAAAAATGAGTGGCATCAGGGACAAAAAGGTGGGAAGAAAAACTGAAAAAGTTATGATCTCCATAGGCTTTTCTATGTTAAATTAACATTGAGAAGTAACACTGGAAATAAATAAGTATTGCGCTGCCGCGCAATACTTAAATATAGAGAGAACTTTCAGTGTTTCTCTGATACGAATAAACTTTTTAGACAAAAAGAAAATTTTCATTGAAGATAATTCTGATCCGGGCGGTCGGCTAACACCAAGACTCTCTGGATTTGCGCCTCTGTCAAAGGATTTTGAGAGTCAGCATTGGGATGAAGTATTTTGGCAAATTGCTAATTTTGGAAGTTAGTTAATTGATTAAAATCATGATTAATAAGACAAGGAGGAAATTGCACGACAAACATGGCTAATGAGGTTCGTTCGTCCTATAACTAGTTTTATAAATATTTTTTGCACCGCATATTTCACTGAATGCATATTTTAATGCACTTCATAAGTGCATATCAATTTCATTCTGTTCGAAAGGCTACAACATCATTAAAATGCACTTGAGATATTTTTTTCCCATTGGCAGTAATGTAACGAAAAAATTTGACTGTCCCTGTAATTAAACTATACATCTGATTTTCATAAAAATTGAAATGACGTGACAAAATTTTTCAACAATTATATATTTAAAATTTTAGACCATTCGGTTGGGTAGTTTTTGTCCTGTTATATGTGGACAGACGGACGGACGGACAGACAAACAGACGGACCGAACGATGACTATGGGTGCTACATATTTATATAATTACGAACGCACCTGAAAAACGAAATTTATATTATGCTCAATATATAATATATTGTATTTATCTAGACATAACATAAAACACAAATTTGTGTCATATTTGGGTTTCTTCTACCAGTTAATATATAAAACTTTCTAAAGCATCTAAATTTTCTAAAGATTTATAGTTTATATGCGACAAGAAGCTCTTAAAAAGTTTCTGCAGAACAATTTAAGTTCAATTTTGTTAAAGGTATTTGATTATCTTTGTCATGTAAACTATTTCAATGCTGTCATAACATTACTGGTTTATAGAACCATACTTTTAAAACTTTCATGATATTGTATTTTTCAATTAATTTAAAGTGCAGAAAATATGACATTCCTTAGCTTTTTAACGACATTCGACGAAATAATAACATTTTACTTGTTTCTTCAGTTTATTATTGTGTCACAAGCATAATTGAATGACTAGAGAAAATGGGTGAGTCTTTGAAAATGGCTGAGGACAAGATAAACTCCTCTATCAAAACAACATTTAGTGTCACAGCAATAAAGTAGTTCCATCATTTACTTATTTATGCAGTGTCTCTTATTTTATCCGAAAGAAAATGATGATTGGTTTATTGGGAAACGAAATTTATATCATGATTACTACATGCAATATTTTAAAATCATGCTGATAGCTTGTATTATTTTAAGTGGAATAATAAACTATCTATCTTATATTATAAAAGACAAACATGTTCGTGCGTAACTCTGACGTCATTTTGACGGTGGCAACACCAAACAATAAAACATAAATTTTAATGAAATTTTTTTAAACTTCTAATCACCACATATTTTAAATTTTTATACCAACTAATAGGGAGAAAAATGTAATTTCAAATAAAATTTGTTTCAAAATTGTATCGCTATTTACTAAATTTTGATGATCAACTAAAAGAGTTGGTCCTTAACAGGCCAAATTTTGTCTAACACAGTAGAAAATACAAGGTGAATATATTCTCTTGGGCAAAACTTCAAGGTGTGATACTACACATCAAGACAAACAATATTAAATAGGAAAATAAGGGTCCCAAACGTCTTCCGAAGGGGATAGGCACCATTAAAATTTAGGGTCCGAAATTTCAAATGATTATAAAAAACGGAAATGTTGATCGATTCGTTTGCGGTTTTCGCTAAAACTGTTCTTTATGTCAGTATTTTCTTGAAAATAAATTTTAAAGATAAAGTTTAAAAAATGCCGATAGAGGGCGCTTTAGGCTTTGGAATAACGAATAACTATCTTTATAATTTATTTTCAAAAAAATACTGACATAAAGAATATTTTTAGCGAAAACCGCAAACGAATCCACCAATTTTTCCGTTTTTTATATTCATTTGAAATATTCGACCGTAAACTTTAATGGCACCTATCTCCTTCGGAAGACGTTTGGGAGCCTTAATTTCCTATTTAATATAGTTTGTCTTGATGTGTACTATCATCACTTAAAGTTTTGCCCGAGAGTTTAGATTCATTCTGTATAACAGTGCAGTGGCATTCGTAGCAGCAATGGGGAAAGATGTTCCAGGTAAAGGTACAGTCGTGGAAAAAAAAATAAACATCCCCTACTAACTCCTCAACAAATTATTGTAGAAGAAAGTTACTGGTACCGAACGATTGGAAATAAAGTCTACTTTTAAATGATGTATATAAAATGTGCTTAGAGGGACCATCTATATATTAAAACGAACCATAACTTTGTTTTTTTTTTCAATAGAAGTACACAATTCTGACAGCATAAATAAACTCTACACCCTGACAAATTTTTATGCAATTCGTACCATAAGTTTCCGAAAAATTAATTATTTTAAAACGCGCGTATTTTAAGGGCTGTATGCAAATTGAAGTTCCGTACTCGATTGTTAATCGAGAGAGTCCAGCCCCCCTTCTTGATCAAGGCACTGAAGCGCCACTCAAGGAATCAATAAAGCCTGTTAGATTACAGGACATCAGAATAAATTTCAAAATATCTACTCACTTCTATCATAGACAGACCCTTAAACCATCATTTTGCCGTTTTTTAGGCATAATTTGAAAACTACTTGGAAGAAAAATGTGAAATTTTGGATTTCCATAAAGCAGGACTTAATAAATCTAAATCCATCAAAAAAATTGTAGGTTGCAATTCATAATTTTTTCGAATATTAATTTCATAATTCATAATTCATATCATAAATTATAAAAATTGCAAATCCAGCGTATTTATGTTTGGGTATATTAGTATTATTGCTACAAAAAAAATTAGCACATTAGCAGTAGAATTTCAGGAGATATAAATAAAAATATGAAAATGTAAATTTAACATTAGAAGCACTAAATTTTGAATGTTTATAATTCAAAAACTTACCATTCAAATGACTTGACATTTGGTGTCTAGGCATTGTTTCAACCGAATATTTGAAATATCTCGTTAAAATTGGGTATTGCCATTGAAACAAAATGAAGTTTAGATTCGTTTTAATATGTAGATGGCCCCTAAGGAAATTTTATATACATCATTTAAAAGTAGACTTTATTTCCAATCGTTCAGTACCAGAAACTTTCGTGTACGGTAATTTGTTGAGTAGTTAGTAGGGGGTGTTTACTTTTTTTCCCCCAGGACTGTACATATTAGTTTAAAACCCAAGATCTAATTTACTGAAATTACTGATATTTCGCTTAGTTGAACGTTCGTTTGAAGAAACAGACCAGTGGACAGGGCGAATCCAGCGAGTTGATGAATAAAATATAAACAAATGAAATACATATGTGATATCGTTATCACATAAGATTATTGTATTCCAGATTGTTATTAAAATTTTGAAAAAATAAATGTAAAAGTTTAATTAAAATTTCTATTCCGTTAATTTTTATAAATTTCAGTTCATGATTGTACTTTTAAATAATTGTCTGAGCGAAGCGAAGGCTAATACTCAGCGAAATATTACTGTCTGGACACATTACAACTACGATGGATATTAACGCCATGTCCTACTAAAAAAAAAGCCTAATAAAAACCTTTCGTCAAGCATAACTCAAAAAATATTTGTCGGATTTCGTTTCGGATTGCACCAGAAGGCACCTATGAGGGCCACCTACTGAATGCACCTACTATGAAAAATAGGTTCCAAACCGTTTAAAAATTATATTAAAAAAACTGATAAAAAAGCACAATTTATCTGCATTCGTCACAGAAATTTCGTGTGCGTCACTTTCACCGGTTGATGTTTTCGTGGACAGCTGGTTTGAACACATAGAACAAAAAAAAAAAAAAAAAAAAAAAAAAATCACACGCAGTAATATTGAATAGATCAGTTTCAACCACGTGATCACAAACCTTGCAACAAACCGTGGCAACCAGTTTTGGTGAGCAAACAAATAATAATACAATACTCCGTACCACGGTGACCGTTTTTAGCCTGTTGTATAAAATCTGTACAACAGGCTAAATCCGGATAAAAAACTCAGGCTAAAAGATAGTTGTCAGCCTATCGACTGGAAATTAACAGATTTTTTTAAATACTCATATAACGAAATTTAGAAACTTTTGTGGATGATTAAAAGAAAAGGCATGAGTGTTCATTTCTCCTTTAGGTAATCTTTCTCTGGATGTCTGTCTGTCTATCCGACAGCATGCAATTTTCTTGTAAAGGATGATACTATTATGCAGTAAAACCTCCATAACGGACACACCCGATTAGCGGACACCTCTATTTAGCGGGCATTTTTTCGATTACCAACCCTTAAATAACTGTACATTTTTTTACTCTCAGTAGCGGACACCTCCAAAAAGAGGACAAATTCTGCATTCTCGAGGTGTCCGCTATTCAGAGGTTTTACTGTATATATTATTGATAGTTATTTTACAGTTCCGCACAAAAGAATAAGAATATATGAAACGAATATAAACTAAATTCGGGATTAGTAGATCGCTGATGGTAATGTAATTTTAGGATGTTGTTACAGTCATCCGCAGCATGTTTTTAAAGTTTCGTTCATCTAAACAAACCCTACCTGTCTCACTCCTTTGTCTATCTGTCCGTCTGTCACAGAGCCCGTTCTCAGAAACTATACATGTCGGAGACTTGAAAATTTCCATACTTATAGCTGAATACCACACATCAAACGGCAAATAATAAAATTTTGAAGAAGTCTAATATTTAACCCTCTGGGCTCTAACTTGTGTATTTTAAGCAATTTTTCTAACTGAGCCCCTAATTAAGTTGGAGACATGAAATTTTGCATACTTATAACTGAACACCTCACATCAAACAACAAATAATAAAATTTTGAAAAAGGTCTAATATTTAACCCTCTGGGCTCTAATTTATGTATTTTAAGCAATTTTTCTAACTCATTCCCTAATTAAGTTGGAGACTTGAAAGTTTGCATACTTATAGCAGAACACTTGCGATAACACGATAAATCATAAAATTTTGAAAAAGTCATATTTAACCCTCCAGTCTCTAACTTCTGTATTTTAAGCAATTTTTCTAACTCAGCCCCAAATTAAGTTGGAGACACGAAATTTTGCATACTTATAGATGAACACCTCACATCAAACGACAAATAATAAAATTTTGAAAAAGTCTAATATTTAACCCTCTGGGCTCTAACTTGTGTATTTTAAGCAATTTTTCTAACTCAGCCCCTAATTAAGTTGGAGACATGAAATTTTGCATATTTATAGCTGAACACCTCACATCAAATGAAAAATAATAAAATTTTGAAAAAGTCTATTATTTAACCCTCTGGGCTCTAACTTGTGTATTTTAAGCAATTTTTCTAACTCAGCCCCTAATTAAGTTGGATACATGAAAGTTTGCATTCTTATAGCTGAACACTTGCGATAACACGATAAATCATAAAATTTTGAAAAAGTGATATTTAACCTTCCGGTCTCTAACTTCTGTATTTTAAGCAGTTTTTCTAACTCAGCCCCTAATTAAGTTGGAGACATGAAATTTTGCATATTTATAGCTGAACACCTCACATCAAACAACAAATAATAAAATTTTGAAAAAGGTCTAATATTTAACCCTCTGGGCTCTAACTTATGTATTTTAAGCAATTTTTCTAACTCATTCCCTAATTAAGTTGGAGACTTGAAAGTTAGCATACTTATAGCTGAACACTTGCGATAACACGATAAATCATAAAATTTTGAAAAAGTGATATTTAACCCTCCGGTCTCTAAATTCTGTATTTTAAGCAATTTTTCTAACTCAGCCCCTAATTAAGTTGGAGACATGAAATTTTGCATATTTATAGCTGAACACCTCACATCAAACGACAAATAATAAAATTTTGAAAAAGGTTTAATATTTAACCCTCTGGGCTCTAACTTGTGTATCTTAAACATTTTTTTCTAACTCAGCCCCTAATTAAGCTGGAGACATGAAATTTTGCATACTTACAGCTGAACACCTCACATCAAACGACAAATAATAAAATTTTGAAAAAGGTTTAATATTTAACCCTCTGGGCTGTAACTTGTGTATCTTAAACATTTTTTCTAACTCAGCCCCTAATTAAGCAGGAGACATGAAATTTTGCATACTTATAGCTGAACACCTCACATCAAACGACAAATAATAAAATTTTAAAAAAGTCTAATATTTAACCACTGATATTTTATCTCACGCAGTTTTTAAATTTAAACTGTTTTGCAATATTATTTTTTGTTCATTTTGCATAATAAGTGTAATGTGACGTAATTTCTTCTATGTAAGACTTCTAACGCAAGTTAATGAATTTATTTTACAATATCCTTTCTCTTTTAAAATTCACATGTAAATATAGTTTTTATGGCGTAATTTCAAATAAATGCCTGCTTTTTATACCTAATTATTTAATTCTAATTTGAAGGTTTTTTTTCTGTTTATAATAGTAACGTGTAAATAATTTTTTTATTTGAAGCAAACATTATTGTTTGCGCTGTTTATACAGTTGGCAACAGTTTAAATTAATACCATTTCAATTTAATACCATTTAAAAAATATATACCGAAATGCTGAATATTTGAATTTAAAATAGAAATAAAACCTCAAAAAATGAGTCAAATTAAAAAATTAATGGAATCTGCACACCGGGATCTTCTATTGAATAAAATGATCTAAAAATGATTAAACTCCCATGTATAGTTTTTGCTCCTATAAAACTTTTTTAATGGAACGATTTTGTCCAACTTTAACATTAAATATCTCTTAAAATAATTCTTCGATTTGAAAACTGTATGCATCAGCGTGTTAATCAAACATTTCTCTGTAATGCCACCGATTTTCCTATTTTTGTATGCAATAGTTTTCTTAATATTAACGAAGAAAGACCTCCGGTCACAAAAAATTCAAAACCGGCGGCAGCGGTGACAGCGTTAGTTACTTTTTTTAGAATAGAGAGATATATAAAAATGAAAACTTGTCTATCTGTCTGTTTGTAATTCTATAAAAATTCAGAATTTGGAAGCCAAAATTGTGAAAAGATACGTACATGTGTATTAAATCATGGTCGAGGCAACTAAAGTAATCCGGAATCGAAATAATTTATAGTTAATATTTAATTAATAAAAAACCACCAATTTAACAGCAATTTCTTATCAAATTTAAACATTTTTCGTTAAAGCAGTTGCCAACAATTAAAATACACAATAAAATTATTACTACTACAATTAATTTTCTACTGCACGATTTCCACGTTAAAAATTAAAATGAAATAAATAGTTTGCCGAATTTAAAAAAAAAGGTGAATATTACATCATAACTTTTCTATTGCAAGGTTTCCACGTGAAAAATGAAAATGAAATAAATATTTTGACGAATTTAAATGAAAGTGAATATAACTTCATAACTTTTCTATTTCAAGGTTTCCACGTGAAAGAGGAAAATATTACGTCATATTGCAAATATAAAGGTGTGGTAGATATAGTATAACGTCATATGGGTGTGAAAAATGTATTGAAGCATGATAAAACCCGATTAGTGAAATATTTGCGTATTTAAACTTTATTGCTCCAATTATAAATTGAATAAGTTCATTTATAGCTGTATTCTTTTGCGTCTGTTATATACATTTATACATTTTTATATAGCGTTTTCATATGATTCTTTCATACAACATTTCAACTGCTTTTTTTAATGTTTGTTTTGTGTTGTATTTTAAATTTTGAAATTGATTTTTCAGAACGAACATCCTTCAAATTCTGGGCAACGTCGGGCACTTTAGTTTGTAACAGATAAATGGCTTTTGTATCTGTACATCTAATGCTAATATTATAAAGCGTTATAATATTATAAAGTGTATAATATTATTAATGCTTGTACGTTTGTGAGGTGTTATCTCTGGAACTACATAGCCAACTTTAAAAAAAAAAATGTTGGTGGCTATCTCTGCTCCGAAAAAAGACTGTATTTTATGTCAGTGCAAGAACCTACATCGCTGCAGGAGCAAAAAAGTTCTAAAATTGCGATTTCTGCGATATTGATTGGGATAGAAACTTTAAATTTGGTGCGGTAGTTACTTTTAAGACGCAAATACTCCTAATGAACGCTCTCAATTTGACGGATAAATGTAAAAATTTCTAGAATGGTTCTAAACTATGATTTATTTGGAATACTGAAATTTTTGGGATACTGTTGGGGTTAGAAACCAGAACTTTGGCATGGTAGTAATTTATAAGATGTAAATGCTCGTTGTAGAACGAATTCTAAAAAATCGAAAGACTTAACAAAGCGGAAAAAGATCTAAAGATGATCTAAGTAACGAAGTACATGGAATCGTTTGGAATATAAACATGAAAATTGACATGGCTGTATTTATCATGACGTAAATTCTCGCAATAAAACAATTTCTAAAAATGTCACTATATAAAACAATGCAGAAACAAAGAACTTTCGAAATTTTTTATTTCTGTGTTACTGCTGAGCTCAAAATCTTGATATTTTGCTTCGGGTTAGTTTTAAAATATACAATTGTCTCTTTGAATGGTTTCTAAAAAATTTAAAATTTAAAAAGATGAAATTAACGAAAAGCGATCTCAATTACCATTAATTTGGAATTATTAGGTATAGCAACTTCAAATATTTCATAATGCTGCATTTCCTCCGCAAAACATGCAATTTAAATGCAACAAAACTGATAGATACCCACCTAGCATTAAATAAATTGTGTAAATATTGAATAAAGACCTGTATGAAACAGTGAGTAGGTTGCCCGAAAGTACTTGTTAAAGTGTTCCTTCTCTAGGCTTTTCTCTCTCTCGCTAAGGCCACTAACAGAGGGAAGTGCCATTTTAAATGTGATATGAATTTTTTATCTGATTCATTTTTCTAGACATTTTATCATAAGGTCATATTCTCAATTATCATTAGTAGATTTTTTATATATTAACTTATTCTGGTGAAATTTCATAATCGGGTTCATATTGGCGTATTTTAGCTTGCATGATTTGCTGAATAAATATGTATGGATTTGTAAATTACTTCAAATGACACTTTGACAGCTGAAAAGTTATGCAGACGATATATCCAGATCTTATGTCATACTTTATGTTGCAATCATTGCCGATTTCTTTTATTTAATACATGCTAAATACAGCTCAACTTGTGCAGAATATGTTTGAAAACAAAACAGTACAGCGTATGTAGTGGCCAGCATACACTCATCATTTAAATCCGATCGAGCATATCTAAAACACACTCTAACGAAGCATTGCATGCCACTGTTGATGTATTCGGTACTTTGTTACTATATCAGATTTTGAGGAGGGAATTCCTTAAATGTTATCAACAACCTCATTGCATCCATGGAAAACAGATATTGTACAATATTAACTATTCCGTGGGAGCCCACACCATATAAAGTATAGTCCATTCTTTTTAAACATCATATATTTGCCATTTAAAGTTGCTCAAATTGGTGCGGAGCTTCTGACGTCTCTGACATCATTTTATACAGTTAAAATTCCGATATAAGATAATTTAGTGTTTCATTTTCTATTTTACTTTTAATATATTGCGTATTTTCAATTTTATATCCATGCATGGCTGTCTTGCATGGCCATGCATGACAGCCATGTTTAAAGAAATAATTCTCATTTCTTTAAACAGTGTATACGAATTTATATATAAGATTTTGTAATTCTACGATTCGTTTATTTTCATTATTTCAATTTATCGCAGTATATGGACAATTAAAGATAGCATCTCATTTTCTTTGCTTCCACATGTTATTATTAAGTCTATGTTCTCAACAATATCGCTCAGACTAATCCCTCTGAGGGAAGTCCTAGTTTAATATATATATATATATTAAATTTTCTTAAAATTACTATTTGACTGATTTATAAAAAATTTTGTTCAAATTCCGAAACTTTGAAAATATAAAAAGTTACTTTAAATTACTATTTGACTGATTGTTTATAGATTCCTATTCGTTCCCAATTTTCTTTTAAATATATGTAAACACTAAACTCTGTGGATGCACGATCCATCAGGGATCTGGGCCTACAGTTTTCATCGCTGTTTTCGTGGCTCTAGGCCCCGAGGTGTTGTACAGCATATATCCGGGTCAGGTATTTAGCCTAACGCGAGACTCTCGGTGTTTAGTTCCCAAGCAAACTTGGTGCTCATTTTATTGACCCCGAAGGGATGCGCGAACCTTGCCCAAACGAGAATCGAACTCTTGACCTGCGGCACAGCAGTCAGATGTTCTGACTATTACGCCACTGGTTTTTGAAATAAGTATAAAGTGTTGTGAAATTTACTATTTGAGTAGCTTTACATACATATATATTTCTGTTTTAATTCATATGTTTTAATTAAATCAAAAAATGAATTGAAAAGTATAGAACTTAACAGGAAATTAATTTTATCTTTTCTTTTAATAAATGATAATTCGTCATTTTCTTCATTATGTACGAAATATAATCAATATCTTTGCTGATGAATGATTCTTTTAAAGCTAAATGCATATACTTGAAGAAAGAAGAAACCTGTGGAACTTTCACCACAAGAAAATATATTTTCTTTTCTTTCTTTGTATCAATAAATAAATCTTCTTTCCACTTGCCTTCTAAATAGGATTATTTTATAATCTTAACTCATTTTTATTAGCCGCTGAATATTCCGTATCTGGCTTTTTGTATTTATTGTTGTTTATAACCGAATCACAATAAGTACAAAAAAAGAAAAAAAAAGCTATTATTTTTCCATTTCTAAATATATAATAAGCTTTGCATAAAATCATTTTTAAAACATGCTCAACATTTATAGTTTTCCTGTAAAATAAAATTTATTAATATTTCGCTTTTACAACAAATTATTTTAGATTCTATTTTAATTTAGGTAATACATAAAATATTTTATTGCTACCATAACGTTAGAAGCTTACGACATCATTCAGTTATTTATAAAATGAAAACTTATTTTCTAAATTATTTGAAATCCTGAAATTGTGACATTCTTTAGCTGCGTAATGACATTCGACGAATGAGTTGCTTATCGCATCTGTTATTTATTATTGTGTCACAAGCATTATTAGATCACTGAAGAAAGTTACGTCTTGGAAAAGGGAGGGTCACAAGATAAACTCATCTTTCAGAGACAATATTGAAAAGCAGTAGTTTCATAAATTGCTTATTTGTGCAGCGATTCTTATTTTATTACGAGAAAATTTTGATTAATTTATTGAAAAATGAAATATAGTCTACTTTCAACATTCTATTTTATGCAGATAGTTAAAAGTTTTCATGACATAATGAATGGAAAAAAAATGTAATCAAGTGCAATATTTGTGTGATATTATTATGAGACATTATTAATTTACTACACAAAACATATATTATCATGCCATGACAACTTTACATATTGTGGGCAGTAGGCAAAAAAATACGTTTCTTTTCGATTTGTAGTAGGAATTAGTGCTCGTAGAGGAAAATTTGTAAAGAAGTAAACATAAGGCGTAATCCGAGTGTTTCATTTATTCTCACTTCTACTTTAGTCATTTTTAATTATTTATTTAATGTGGATTAACTACACTTAAAATATTTTCTATCATGGCTTCCTATGTCGAACCATCTTTACATTGGATGCTAAGTTGCTCCTCAACTAGGTAATCCAGAACACCAACATTGTTCCATTGCTACTAATTTTAGCTTTTTCTACTGTTTTCAATAGTCAGCACTTTATTTTATGCTTTTCTATATTTTTTTAATCTTTCTACTGTGGACTTCAAATTACTGGTGAAGCGACGTCCTCCACATAATCGGCTTTGTTGTTTGCGCGGCCGTCACTTTAATAGACTTTTTCTTGAATTTCTACTTATTCCGTCTTCAATCTTCTGGGTTCGCACCGTATGTTTGTTCTGCGGTGGAGACAGTCTTTTTAAAATTTAATTTTGCCTGCTACCAGCATTCGTGCTGTTGTGGGAGCTTGAATGTGTTGTCAAGATTTTTCTACTTTATGTTTTGCTATTCTTTCAACTTTCTATACATTATTTTTTAAGTAGTCGCATATTGCTACAGTTATTCTTATATCACTTCTTTTTCATGAAGCGCTATACCAATACCCATGTATAGAGCGTGGAGTTGCTTCGCAACTAGGAAACCGCCCCGAAAAATTATCACCTGTTGACCTGCTTCTAATTTCCTTATCCTTGACTGTTTTAAATAATTGAACATTATATCATTTTATTTTTTCGATAAAAAAAATGTATTTACTACATTTTTTAATTTAATTATACTTTTCATTTTAATACTATTCTAAACGGTTTCTTATTCATACTATTATAAATATGCATCATTTTGTATTTCTTCAAATGTAACACAATGTGATAATTTAAATATGAGATTTGCTATTATTCTTTTCATTCTCCTTTTCAAGCAATAACCACCATAATGATGGTTATAAAATCAATTCTAAAAGTTAGTGAACGCAAAATTTATAATTCAGTAAAGTTATAAATTTTGCGTTCACGGTAATGATAAATTCTGATGAGAATTTTTTCCGACTTTTAACATTTTTATGTGATCTTATTTAACTTCATTTGTTTGTAGGTCGAATCCTACAATATGTTTGACCTATCTCCCCACACCCTCATTTCTGTCGAACCAATTTTCTTCACACGTTGCACACTGGATCATTACCGATGACAATACAATATTCATTATTGTGAAGGCCATACCTCATCAGGAGCAGGATCTAGGGGTAAAAAAATTCTCTCAAGTTTTTAATTGAGGTTACATACATATATAATGAACTGATTTTTCTCAAATATTGTCGATCTCACACTCATTCATTATCAATAGCAATGCAATATTCATCTACTTTCACCGCCGTACATGAAGGTTTTCCTCGACATACGTTGTAAAAAGAAATATGTAAAGTTACTAAAGTTTTTCTAGGAAACTGTGATTCCTAGAATTTTTTATGTAATGGCAACAACAAAAATGCATGTACCAGATACACTTTTGCACCGTAAATCAAAAAATTTGTAAGGCTACTAAGAATGTTTTAGGAAACTGTGATGCCTAAAACATTTTATGTAACTGCAACCCGAGTTGCAGATAACATTTTAGAATGATTACTGTTATTTTAGTAGATTCTGTAAAGCTACAGATTTCTGCAGCTTTACAAAAACTAATTTTGTAGATTTATAGCTTTTTTTGTTCAGTGTACAGATAAAATTTTAGTAAGCATACAGATTTCTGTAACTTTACATCTGTAGAGTTACAGATTATTTTTACAGTGTAGGCAAAATTCTATGTATTTTATCAAGGTCTGCCAACTCTGTGAAGTTGTTCTATAAGTCGAACAGCATGAGAAACCATATATGTGTTTTCCCTTACATGTCGTCTAGCCCGGTTTTTAGAAGAAAATGTATAGCAAAAGTAGGAATAATAGGTGAAAACACAAAAAGATTAATTGACGATAATATTTTTTTCATTTATGTCAGTCCAATTTTTAGGTACGTTTGTAATAATATAAACTACTACTAGACTACTACTAGACTACGTACTAGACAAAGACGATAGTTGCATCGTCTTCGTCTAGTCCGTCCGTATGTCCGCATATATCAGCGCAGAAACTGCCCAATACATGGTTTGAAATTTAATGTATATAATCGTTGCAAAATTTTGTCGAGCCACTTCAAACTCCATGAAAATCGAATCAAAACTTAAAAAGATATTAATAAAAGTTTTCTTCATTCTATTAAATCATATCATACGTAATTAATTCAATGATATATCATGACAGGTTATGATTCTAGGTTGCCACGGTGATTACGTCCTATTTAAAATGGAGTCGTATTATTCCATATTATTAAATTTAATGTATATAATCGTAATAAATTTTGTTTTCATGAATTTTTGCAGAGTCCAACAGCTATTGCACAAAGATATGAATATCTTTAAAACTAGTTAGTTTACGAATGCACCTCATTTGCCACGTTGCACGTGAAATTTGCGACTTGTGTATATTATTGTAATTTTTTTTCCTTCGTTTAGTCCCAATATTCTGTCCCTAAAAGATTTTTTTTAAATTAATTGGGTTTTGATAGTTATGTATGGGTTTTAAAATTTTGATAGTTTTTAACATTTTCGTCTTGTAAAATCAAGATACCATTATATCCCGCAAAATCCTTGTTATATTATTCTTCTGTAGGCACTTGAGAAATGTTGGATTACTTTAGCCCCAGTGTGAATGAAAGTCCACGTAAAGAATATGCTTCTGCACTAAAATCATAAAACAAATTACTATTTGGACAAAACTTGAAAAAACATTTACATTTGTAATTGTTTTTGTACTTTCAAAGGCTCAAATCGATTCTATAGAAACAAATACATAAAACGGCATATCGAAACATAAGTTTGGGCTTTCGCACATTATATGCGATCAATGACTGCAAAAAAAAGCTACTTCGGCACAGTGTGGTCACATCTCATCAGAAATAGGCTCCTGGGACCAAAACATTTTTTTATGTTAGGTAGCTTTCATTACAAAAAGCTACCTATTGCAGCCGTTCGGAGGAAAGCGATTTCAAAAAAATTTGGTATATTTTCATCGATCATGACCCCCAGACTCCAACACCACCCTCCGTTTAAAAGTTTATATATCTGATCTTTGTCACACTGTAACTCTCGTATTTATGAACCGATTTGGATGTAACTTCGTGTATACATAGTGCATACCAATGCCTCGACCGAGTTCGTTAGCCAGCTTCATCTGCCATCTTGTTTCAAAATGGCGGCCATTTAAATTTTTTAAAGAAAATTAAATTTGAAATGTGGTACCAAAAAAATTAAAAATTGAAAAGTATTTTTTTCTTATGTGTTTGACCTTGATACAAATATTCCGGAGCATTTTTTGTTTCGTGTATATCTTAAAAAATGGCTGAGTTATAGCACTTTGAATTTCTAGCGTGGTTGACATTTTGAAACGACCTGATTTTTGTCACGCGATAACAGGCGTATTTATGAACCGATTTGGATGTACCTTGGTGTATACATAATACGTACCAATGTCTAGACCGAGTTCGTTCGGCAGCTTCATCCGCCGTCTTGTTTCAAAATGGCGGCTATTTAAATTTCTTTTTAATTTAAAATTTAAAATAAAGTACCAAAAAATTGAAAAATGAAAAATATTTTTTTGTATGAGTTTGACCTTAATTCAAAGATTCCGGAACAGTTTTTGTTTCGTCTATATCTAAAAAAATGGCTGAGTTATAGCATTTTGAATTTCTATTGTGGCTGACATTTTGAAACGACCTGATTTTTGTCACGCGATAACAGGCGTATTTATGAACCGATTTTGATGCAACTTGGTGTGTACATAGTACATACCAATGTCTCGACCGAGTTCGTTGGCCAGCTTCATCTGCCATCTTGTTTCAAAATGGCGGCCATTTAAATTTTTTAAAAAAATTAAATGTAAAATGAGTTATCAAAAAATTGAAAAATGAAAAAGATTTTTTTTATGTGTTTGACCTTGATACAAAGATTCCGGAGCAGTTTTTTTTTTCGTATATATCTTTAAAAATGGTTGAATTATAGCACTTTGAATTTCTAGCATGGCTGACATTTTGAAACGATGTGATATTTGTCACGTAATAACACGCGTATTTATTAACCTATTTCGATGTAAGAAGGCATGTGTATAGTATATCGTAATGTCTCGACCAAGTTCGCTGGCCAGCTTCATCAGCCATCTTGTTTCAAAATGGAGGCCATTAAATTAAATAAAAAAATATATTTAAAGTGGGGCACAAAAAAATTAGGAATTGAAAAAGGTTTCTTTCTTAAGTATTTGACCATGATATGAGGATTACGGAGCATTTTTTGTTTTGTCTTTATCTTAAAAAATGGCTCAGATATAGCAGTTTGAATTTCTAATGTGGGTGACATTTCGAAAAATCTGATTTTTTGCCTGCGACAGCACTTTTATATATCAACTGATTTCGATGTGAGTGAGCATGTGCACAGGAATTACTAAGGTCTTGACCAAGTTCACTCGTTAGTCTCATTCACCATGTTTTCTTAAAATGGCAGGAACTTCAAGATATCGCCGTAATTGGCAACCAAATATAAGTTACTTTAAATAAAAGCAGCTTAGATAAAGCAGACTAATTTCGCGAAAATCTCATTCATAATGATTTAGTATTGATAAAAATTAGCATTGAATTTCCTATAATGGATTTCCACTAAATTGAGCTTCGTGTGTTTGAATATTATAAGCTTGCTTTTTAAAAATAAGGAATATGAAAGCTACCTCTTCCTCCCGGCACTGGCCGGAAGGACTTTTTTTGATTGAAATCAGATATTTAACACTTTGATTTTGTTCCAATTATGTACACAATTCAATGTCGGTGTCAATAGTATGTTTAAGTATTTTCAGGCTACCTGACCGTACCTCAGCAAAGGCGCGCTTCAAGGCAAATACATTTTTTTGGATTTTTGTTAAAATAACGAAGCTATTTTACTCAACTTTTGTGCATAGGTTCATTATCGAAGACAGCGCTTATTTAAGTACTTTTATAAGAGTACTGTATTAGGGTAAGGTCAAAAAGTAATTTTTTGGTCGAAATCACACAGCTAACTAACCGATTTTGATTAAATATTGTATACAAATTCATTAACGATTACAATAATTTCGATGCAGCAAATTTTAAATTAAAAGCATGTTACTTAAATCATACTTCTTGTGTATTTTAGCTTTCATCTGCAATAATGCGTGCAAAAAAATGGTATAACAGTAAATCATAACTCACAATCCAAATACGAACTTCGTATATAATTAGTTTATTCAGTTTGAGTATGTATCTGCATTTCAAAGTCACGACATATTTCAGCTTGGAAATGCGTACTTCTTTCATAAATATTTATTGGATTTGTGCCAAAATGTCAAAAATTTTAAGACAAATATACAGATTACAGCCCAGAAACTTTGAATTTAATTTCATTAAATGAAATCTTATCTCCAATTTCTTTTTCTTTTAAAATCTCGTTTTCCCACTGAATTAAAATATTTTAGAATTCAGATAAGAGCTGGTATAAATTAAAATGTCATTTATCCATACACAACTTGAATAATTAAAGATTTTCTCCGAAATGTCATTGGGATTGCTACTATTAAAAAAGTACATTACTTTTTCTATTACATTTTGAAATAGAAATTTTTGGAGCGATTTATTAGTCATATTAAAAGTGAGTATTCTATACGTATTTTCTCTCCGAGAGATATTTTGTCACTCTGTATAACTCAAAATCACATTTTACTACTCAGTTTTACATTTGTTTTATAGGTGAAACAGCACCGAAAACTGGCGATATGAAACAATTAAAATAATAAAACTTTGTAAAAAATCACCATAAAATAAAAACAATACATAGGACGCGTTTCGAGCTAAAAATATAACAACTCGTCATCAGCTACAGTAAACACGTGTCCGTAAGGGGACAAGGTCAAAAATGAACTGAAAGTTAGAGAATGTTCCAAAGAATACGACAGATGGCGCTAGCTGAAAGGAGCACATGCAGAAGAGAAAAGTTTTGCCAAAAAGATAGAAGAGAAATTGATAGGGAAAAAATGGAAATGAAAGAAATTAACGAAATTAAAATAAAATAAAGGAAGTAAATTAAAAAATATGGCCATAATTATTTCTTCCCCTGCCTCTACCTCTCACTTGGATTTTCATGAAGCATATTTTATTTCTAAAAATTCTGCTAATCTTGTCAATGATCTCCCATCATCTCCTTTCCTATCTCCAGCGTGAAAATTACTTTTGTAATTCTTTTCCCTCTTCTTTCGTTTTTTTCCATTTATTTTGTTTAAAAAAAATCTTTTGTTTTTTTCTTGTTTTATTCTTTTATATTTCTTTATTTATTATTATTATCTATATTTTTTAATTTACTTATTTTATTTTATTTTAATTTCGTTTATTTCTTTGATTTTCATTTTTCCCCTATCAATTTCTCTTCTATCTTTTTGGCAACACTTTTCTCTTCTGCATGTGCTCCTTTCAGCTAGCGCCATCTGTCGCATTCTTTGCAACATTCTCTACCTTTCAGTTCATTTTTTACCTTGTCCCCTTACGGACACGTGTTTACTGTAGCTGATGACGAGCTGTTACATTTTTAGCTCGAAACGCGTCCTATGTATTGCCTTTATTTTATGGTGATTTTTTACAAAGTTTTATTATTTTAATTGTTTTATAGGTATCTATTCTTTTTAACAGTTTATGACAGAATATAGTAGAAGCTCGTTATGGCGAATGTCACTTTCATGAATTTTCCAGTTTAACGAATATTATTTGGAGTGTTACCTAAAAAAAATTCTATTATGCTATTTCATTATAAAAGTTTCACTTTAGCGATTTTTACAGAATAACGAAGTTAATTAGTGCTCTTCAGTATTCGTCTTGGCGAGATTTTACTGCATATCTATTTTCTTATTATAAAAACAGCAAAAGGCTCATTAGAATATATCCAGCAAATACGCTAAATTGCTCACGAAAATGTAAAAGGCAATCAGGAAGCAGAAATTCCGCTTTTTCAGACTTTAGTGTCGCCCCAGCCGAAGAAAAAAATATTATTACGAGGTGGAACCCGGAGAATTTTGACGAAAGAAAAGGTTTAAGAAGGAACTGTTTCATTAATTTATAATAAACCTACAAAATTAGTTTTTAAAAAATGCATCCTATATTGGTTAGTCTAACTATCAAACGAATATTATTTTAACCCAAAGGTTTGCTCCAAACCACTGCTCTGCTATAAAGACACTCTAGAGTTTTGTCAAATTTTGCGTTGTGTGATTTTAATTGCGTTATTTTCAAAAGTGAAGCATTTCCACCTGTGAAGAATTTCAAAGTCGTTGGAGGGAAATTGATGCACTTTTACCAAACATATTTCAGTTTTAAGACTTAAAATATACGCCTTTATTTTAAATAAAATGACGTCATTAGCATCTTCTGAAGAATTACACATTTATGATCCAGCCTACTAATAACTTATAAAGAAACGTATACATATGACATCACTACCTCGAAATAATACATAAACCCTACAAAAAGCGATGTTGTAAATTTGACAAAAAAAAAAAAAGGCTATGTAATTATTCGCATGCCTACATTTGTTTGTAACATTAATATTTATGCTCAAAATTAAATATAGTTTATAACAACTCCATGTTTTATCAGAAATCATGCATTTATATTTTTTCAAAATAGCACGTGTTTTCTTAATATTTTTTTCAGTTATTATGAGAAAATGGCAATAAAAGATATAGTAATCTACTATTTTCCAACTGGTTTCTCTATACCTTCTACAGAAATAGAGTACTTTAGTTGTTAACATTACAGAAATGGTATTAAAAACTACAAAAGAATCAATATCTCAAAAATACTTTGAGATGCAGTTTCCGAACAAATTGCACTTAAAAGTACTTCTTTTCATTATACGAAAGTGTAAAAGTACAAAATTTTTGATCCTTAGAAGTTAAAAAATTGCAGTAGATATTATCAGTATTTCACCGTATAATGGTACGTCTGATACGTTTTACGGTTGGCTTATGTAACCTAACATTATTTTTTAGGGGCGACTCTTTAATTGTTTCCCGAAAAACATAACATAAAAGTGGGCTAAAAAATGGATTAATGAAACGAAATTTTTATCAATATTGTTTTCGGAGGCTGCACCCTATTTCTGACAGAGATATAAGTGAGACTAGGGAGGGTTGACCACAGGGCAGGTTTAACCCACACATCAGTTTTCCTATTTAAAAGAATTTCAGAGTTTTGTCAGTAGGTGTCAACCAAAGCTACTTGTATGCTCAAACAACAGTCTTTGTTTCATACATATAATCGAAGTAGGTGTGAAAAAAATCAATTGTGAGGGGTTTTCAACTTAAAAGTTGTGTTTCTTAGAAATATTTTGTAAGCTTTTTTCAGATATAATATATCATAGAAATTTAAGTAGGTAGGTTTAATGTAATGCAGAAATATCGCGCTTTTATTCCAGGCATAAAGATTGCACAGCAAGTTAGGCTTAACATTAGAAAAAGCCCACGTGGGGAGGCTTGACCCAGTCAATGTGAGGGAGAATTGACCAGATGCTCAAGGCTCTCTTAATTAAGTGGTTTTGGAAATCTTTTTATTATACACTGTGCATAATGAAAGGTAAATGTTTATATATAAAAAGAAAAGGAAAATTTATTTTGTAAAACTACAGTAAAATGGGGTGATGGAAAAGAAAATATTTAAAACTGAATAAAGAAAGATGTGAAAAATTGCTATAGTATCCACTGCAAGAAAAAATTAATGAAACTAGGGTATCTTACCCGGGCTTCCCGGGTTAAAGAATATAGGTGAAAACATTTTTTTTTAATTGAAAAGTAATATGTGTATATATATATATATGTAAGAGGGCAGATGGAACAATCACCAAAATGAATAAAGAAATAGTACACATTGTTGAAAAATTCTATAACGATTTATATAAATGTAAAGATCAAAGGGAAATCAACCTATATGATTCACGAGAAAACTTAACAGAAACCGATAACACTGGAAACCATAATCCCAGTGATGACAGACGAAGTTTTACAAGCCATTAAATTTATGAAAAAGGGTAAATGCCCCGGAGAAGATGGAATTACAATCGACCTTATCAAAGAACCAGGCGAAGAATTTGCAAAAATGCTATCCTTACTGTTTTCCAAATATCTCAAGAAGTCAGATGTACCAGAAGATTGGAATAATGCTGTGATGGTGCTACTTTACAAGAAAGGAGAGAAGGAAAACATTAAAAACTACCGTCCAATCAGCTTACTATCAGTGATTTATAAAATTTTCACCAAAGTTTTAAAGACAAGACTTGAATCAGCTCTGGACTCAGCTCAACCTAGAGAACAAGCAGGATTCCGAAGTGGATTCAGCACAATGGATCATATCCAAACGGTAAGGGAACTCATTGAAAAACACAAGGAATATAATTTACCTCTTTGCCTTGCCTTTATTGATTATGAAAAAGCATTTGATTCGGTCTACACATCAGCAGTAGTAGAATCTCTGGAGGACATTGGTATAGACAAACCTTACATCAATATTATAAAGAAGATTTACAAGAAAACAACAGCAACCATCCGCTTGGACAAAGGAAAAGCAAAGATCAAGCTTGGAAGATGGGTAAGACAAGGAGACACCATTTCGCATAAGCTTTTTACGGCTGTCTTAGAAAATATTTTCAAGAAGCTGGATTGGGAAAACAAAGGGATTTGAATAAATGGGGAATATTTAAGTCATCTCCGATTCGCTGACGACATTTTAATTTTCAGTAACAGTCCTGAAGAATTGGAAAATATGCTAAAAGAGTTGGCAGAAGCTAGCATTAATGTGGGATTAAAAATAAACTTGGAAAAGACTAAGGTGATGTTCAATTCATTTGCATCAAAAAAGAAAATTGTCTACAACAACACTGAAATTAAAGAAGTGCAAAGTTATGTGTACCTTGGGCAGGAAATATCATCGGATAATAGTATCATGAATGAAATCAATAGAAGAATAAGAAATGGATGGAGTGCTTTTGGGAAGAACAATATTATTCTGAAGAGTAGTATGCCCCTTTGTTTGAAAAGAAAGGTATTTAACCAATGTGTTTTGCCTGTGCTAACTTATGGAGCAGAAACATGGACACTAACAAAACGGATGGTACAAAGATTACAAACAACACAGAGGAGTATGGAAAGATGTGTGCTAGGTATAACTAGAAGAGACAAAAAAAGAAAAACCTGGATAAGAAGTCAGACGAAAGTTTTTGACATCATTGAAAGAATTAAACGGCTAAAATGGAAATGGTCTGCGCACATTGCAAGAAGACAAGACAATAGATGGAGCACAAACACCCTACAGTGGTATCCCAGAGATGTAAAACGGCCAAGAAGACGACTTTAAGTAAGATGGAGTGATGAAATCAGAAAAGTAGCCGGTGTAAATTGGATGACTAAAGCACTAGACAGAAAACATTGGAAAAATCTGGGGGAGACCTACATCCAGCACTGGATTGAAAACAGTTGTTGTTGATGATGATGATGATGATTTTACATGTAATATATTTTTTAGATTGCCCACTAAGAAATAAAAAGGCATTTTTCATATGAAAAATATGAATTATACAATCAGATAAACTTTTGAAATTTATCAAAAGCGATTTTTTCGTATTAGCCGCATGCTAAGAGTTATTAGCCCAAGATTTTGCTCCTTACGGCATCCTTTTATGTTCCGATAATTTTATAGCTTTAAGCACGTAGATCAGTTACACGTCTGCTAAGCTTGTGTTTTATTTATATTATTTTATTTATTCAATTATAAAGGAAGTTTTAGTTTTGCTTACGGAATATAAGTCATAAGAAAATGATGAACTTTTTATGTTGTTTTAAGGGCAAATGGATTAATCTTTCTTAATCGAGCTCCACGCGATAGAGATAAATTTAAAAATTAACCTCTTATACCCGCAATCACATTTTTGTGAAAATCGGTATTTTTGTTTGATCATTTTAAAATCATTTTAATTCAAAACGTGAAGTCACGATTGACAGCAAAATCTTTGCATGTGAACAGTCGCACTCTTAACTCGATATTCTAATCTCAGTACCGGAAAGTAAAAATTGCCCTAATTTATGTTTTTTTTTTTTTTTTTTTTTTTTTTTTTTTTTTTTGACGTATTTGTGTTAAAAAGTTTACTTTCATCTAAGAAAAATCATTGTTTTCTTTTAAATATGACGTCATTTTCGCTTACTTAACCATTTCACCTAGTGTCTGAAACTTAGTACACATACAGAAGGAAAAGAATATAGAAACTTTGTGAGGAAATACGTGTCTTCAAAAGCAGTATGTCATTTTCAGTTCAAAATATTATGTCCCTAATGGGATTTTGCACTATTAAACACTATACAACAATTTTTATCAAGAATTTTGAATTTTTTATCAGATAATCACATGAATAAAGATAAATAAACCTCTTTATTTCTCTCTTCTCTGCATTAATGAAAGCTATCTGATTACCATCATTTGAAGAAGTTTTTTAGAATACTTTTTAAATTAAAATATAATAATGGGATATTTAAAAAAAAACAGCTAGTGCGGGAACATCTACAAATGAACAGCTTTCTGTTAAAAAATTTATTAGTAAATTTGGTTCAGCAGAAAGCTAAAGGCAGATGACTAAAAACATTCTTGTGTTTTAAATATACAGATTATATAAAATTATGAAAATTTAAATTAAGCAAATTATTTTATTTTCATAAAATTACAGCAACATGTCTTAAACAATAGCAATAAAATTTTATTAGTCTAGAGAATTTTGGACAAAAACTTGAGGAACATGATATTATTTAAAGCACGAATTTTTGCCAAGATCTTCTTTGATTGCTCGTATAAGTCGACGAAGCGAATTTAACCAAGAGAGAATCAGCATGTTCTGTAATATAAATCGCTATTTTTTGGACAAAGAGCGCAATGTTTGTAAAACATTGCGTTTTAACTGTGTGTGATTTCGATGACGCTATTTTCAAAGATAAAGCATTTTCACCTGTGAAGAATTTCAAAGCAGCTGCGGTGAAAATGACGCATTTCTACAAAATATATTTCAGTTTTAAGAATTAAAATACACGCTTTTTTTTATAAAATGACGTCAAATGCATCCGCTAAAGCATCCCACTTTTACTATCCCGTCTAACATCTGTAGAACGGTATGCAAATGATATCATTATCGCGGTATAATACACAAATCCAACAGAAAGCAATGACTTCATTTAAGAAGCTCGGCAAAACAATCTCGTGCATCTAAGGATTTATATGACTTCATTTTTTTAACACTTTTCAACAAAGTTGAAAAGTGTTTATGCATTGGGTTTGTCTGGCCGTCTGTCCGTTAGTCCATCTGATCGTCTGTCCGCCTGTCCACGCTCTAACTCCCGTAATTATACTCGGATTTTCATGAAATTGATAACGGTTATTTAGGGTCACCAAAGCCTGTTTGGTATTGTATATGAAGTATGTCCCATATAGCACATTTTCCTTTCCAGGACATCCAGGAAGATTTACAATAAAACACAATCATTCCCCGGGCATCCCAGAGGATGCAGAAAATTGCTACCAGGAGGTCCTCAGGAACAGAAAATTTTCGCCTTGCAGCATCCTGGAGAGTTCCCCAGGATCTCTTTTAGGGTCCTCCCCGGGAGATTCTGGGAACGCTTTAGGAAATGATACTGGAGGACTTTGGGAAACTTCAAGGTCACTTAATATGCCACAAAAAATTTTGAAGCTATAAAGTATTTAATGTAAAACAATTTAATTATTTTTATCAGAAATAAACTCTCTTTTTTTAACTAATTATCAGACAGATTCGCATGTAACACACATTACAATTATTAACCATGTAAACGGAATTACATGAAAAACAGCTTTTGGAGACAAATTTCTTACCTTCATTCTGCCTTCCGGGTTTGATCCAGGGTACTTACGAACACCAGACGCGCGCTCTATCCATTATGCTACAGGGTCGTTGAACAAAAAATGTTTCTAAGGTATTCATGTACTTTTCCTCTCTTTTAAAACTCAAAATCTAGAAAATATCCATATTTTATGAGCTTCGTATTAGCCGGAATTATCTAACTTTTATTGCAAATTTAAATGCATAGCCTTTTGTATATATTCAAAATAAATTTAAATTCATAAGTAAAAAAAAAAGGCTTATCAATAATTATTTAAGATAACATAAATGTCTTTGGATTTTCAAATTCCTACATGAAAAAATATTTTTAAATGACAATAATATTATTTTAGTTTTTCATACTTAAAATCCATTGAAATCACTCTATACTTAAAAAATTGATTCTGTAATATTTTTCATACAATTAATGATGCTAAACGTTTCTCAGGATATCTTGCGACACAATTTAATCTTAGCTAATAAAAATAATATTTCCAGAGATTTAAAATGCAAAATATGGATACTTTGATTTAAAACATGAATTCTTTTTATGATTACTAAACTATAAAATTCCAATTGAGAGAATCCTTTCAAAGCAAATACCTTTTTCTTTCTCTCTCTCTCTCTCTCTCTCTCTTTTTTAACAGAAAAAAGTTTATTTTATGCTTGGTGAAAAGCGCACTTATTAAGTAAATTTACGAAAACATACATATAATTTTTGCTCTGTTCCTTTTATAAGATGGGGGGGGGATTAAACATTAAATAACAGTTAATAAACATTATAAACATTAAATAACATAAACACAGCTTAACAAATTTAAAAAGGAAATCAACTACTAGTGGTAAATTTTAAAAAGCAAACTGAAAAATTTACGAAAGTTCACACGGCCACTGGAAACAAAGCATTGTTTGCTGTTGACTTCTCAGGGTCCAATGTTTCTACTGAGTTGAGTGCTTTTGTAGGCAGAAGAGCCTATATAGACAAACTGAAAAATTTACGAAAGTTCACACGGCCACTGGAAACAAAGCATTGTTTGCTGTTGACTTCTCAGGGTCCAATGTTTCTAGTGAGTTGAGTGCTTTTGTAGGCAGAAGAGCCTATATAGTACGGGCAGAGAACTAAAAAGTGTGGTAATTTTCAAGGCTCATTCAAAAGAAAAAAAAAACAGACTTTGTTATCGGCTCGGTTAAGAGAAACCTCGATTAATCGAAGCTCGGTTAATCGAGGTTCTACTGTAATTGCAAAAAAATTAATAGGAAACTATTAACTGTTAAAGGCATATTTTAAAAATTATATTTTACAATTCATTTTTCTATTTATAATCTTCTTTTCTACTTTTTATTCTTTAAAATATTTCGTTGTTGCAGTTTCATTGCGATTTGGCATATTTTTGTGAGCCTTTATTGACGCATCATTAATTTCACTGTTTATCAAACTCCCATACGATTGTACGGGTTGCAGATATTTGGCGATTTACCACCTGTTGTGGGCAAATTGAAAAATGCTTTTAAATCAGTGTATTATTTTTTAATAACTTTATAAAAAATATTAAAATGCTCTGTTGTCATCAAAAACACATTTTTGTACAAATTTGTATAATTCTGTCATATCAGGATCTGCGATGAAAATAGATTGCAATATTCCATCATTACAATGGGAAAACAGCCTAAGTTACATAAAAATAGAAACTATTAATAAAATTTATGTCTGTTTCAAAACTATTTTATTTTCTTACTGTAATAAATAAAACTAATTTACAGTTAAATCTCCATTTAACGATCTTTAAAATCGTGTGAAAACTTTCTGTGAAATGAGAAATTCATTATGCATCATTTTTGCTTCAATTAACGATGTGAAATATTTTTAGTGATTTCTTGAAGCGTAATTTAATTTTAGTTAATAAAACTTACATTCCAGGCAATTTAAAATGTCCAAAAGTACGAATACTATGGTTTAAAATATCAGATCTTTTTTTATTAAAGAATTATTTTGCATAAATCCCAAACTAAATAAAGACTTTTTTTTTCTTTTCTTTTAGAGAAACCTTTGATGACCTCTTTAACAAATTCTGAATTCTATTTATACGGACAAACGCTTTCTGTTAGTTATTTAAGAAGTGTGTTTACTGATAATTCTTGGAATAACACTTTTTCTTCTCCTTTCAAAGACTTTCTTTTGCAGATAAAAGCAAGCATGCACACTCATTCTTAGCTGACAAAAGTGATTAGGGGGGAGGGGAGTGATCCGCTCTATTCAGAGTCAAATAGCAATCCAGTTGTAATATTCTCCTTGACACCTAGCTAGGGATTATCTCAGAGAAAAGATGCTTATATGAGAAGTCTGTCGGATATATGAATTCTAAAACAAAAAAGAACTTCCGTGAAAAATTTGCTAAATAGAAAATATGTTTCTTAAATGGAAGTCTTACTGCGATGTATATAATGCAAAATACCCCCCAGTTTAAAATTATGCAGAAACATTTGTTATTTAGGAAATACAGATCAATATTATCTATATTTTCTGAATTTATAATGATACTAGGCGGATCTGCGCCCTGCAAGCTACGCTCCCCAACCCCCGTCCAGACACCACAGAATCTAAAAACACGCTAATCTGATGGGTTTTAAAAATATTAGAGAAGATTGAATTATACTGAAAAAAGCTGTGCAGATCTCCCTGTAAACGGGTTTCCATTCAATTCCCTTTGATTGCAAAAATTTAAGGGCGAATCAGTTGCTGTTAAGACATCCAATGGTTGTTTTCGTTTTTGATTAAAGAGGATCAGTTAAACATTTGAAAAGAAACTAAAATAAAATAAATTAAGTATACAGAGTCTTTGTCTCCCGGTATTTTAAAACGATCTCTATAACAATAACCTAAGTCATGTGACTATCATCAACAGTTCCAGGCGGACCACTTCGCTTTTTATACGCTAGGTGCCATTTTGGTACTTTAATGTTAGCCAGTCACAGGTGATAAGTCGCCAAATATTATTATTTCGCCATCATTTCATCTATATTATAATAGTTCAAGTCATCAACTGCCATAAACAAATATGGTCTCATCCCTTCGCCGTTCATATGAAAGTTTGACTCAGATGTCATATACGTCCCATATTGGCGCGATTTTTTAACGACGTCAATTTGGGGAACGCATCAACAGCATAAACAACATCCGCTGACCATATCAAGCAAAATAACGATACTTTGGCGCCAGTTAAGTGCCCGTCCGTTAATCAAAAAAAAAAAATTTCGAGGAAAACTACATAAAATTTGCCATGGTTGCAAAGAATTCTTGGTACTGTTACGCTAGACGGATGCAAATCTCGCCAATAGCTGTTTTCAACTCTCCAGTTAGCATTTTTTTTTCGAGTGGTAAATATTTGGCCAGATGTCATATACGCACGGTTTGTTCTGATTTTTTTTTTTTTTTTTTTTTTTTTTACGAAAATTTGGGGAAAACCTCGTTTTCAAATACCAGTTACATATGCATTTTTGGTATTACTTAGTTATCCCGTCGACCAAAAATCTATCGCCAAACTATACGATTAAATGCCAATAATGGTTGATCGTAAATGTCACATTCACTTGACTTTAAGCAAGTTACACGTGTTTACGTCATCAAGTGATCTTTTTTCGACTTTTTATTTGTATATTTATTAATGTTATACTAATTTATTTGTTCTTTCGTTATTTAAAATAAAAATTATTTCAATTTGTATAATTTGGCGAGTGTTTTAGCGATTTATATAATTTGGTGAAATAGGTCGACGGAATAACTAAGTAGTACCGTATTTTTTAATTATTTTCTATTATTTTCTAAAGGAAATATAAAAAAAAAATTAATAATTATAGAACAAAATAATTTATATAATTTATAAAAAGAAATACGAGTAAATAAACATTTATTATCAAATAAACAACAATAGCCAGGTTACCATCAGTGGCGTGGCGTCCGGTCATCGCTGGATGCGGCGATGACCAAGCAATATTTTAAAACTCTTAATAGGCTTTTAAAACTCTACGATCCAGTTTTAGCAGAACATTTGGAGTTCATTTATAAGTGAAGGTAAGATTTAAAGTTTCTTTTTTGAACATTTAACCATTGAATTTTAGAGTTAATAATTTTTCACCGCAAACTTAAATAATTGCGATGACCACCGAAATTTTTCACGCCACGCCACTGGTTACCATGTCAACCTTCTCTGAAATATGAAAAGAAAAATATCTGTTTGATTAAAATTTGAGTTGCCAACATTAGAAAAATGTATATAAAATTAGAAAAAAATTAATATTTCGAAAACTAATTCGAATTTAAAAATTCTAATACCAGTTTTGAGATCTGCGGATCAATGCTGATTTTTGGAGTTAATTTCATCGCAAAATATTCCATATTTTAGGAGAAATCGCTTGAAACATAATCAGTTGTTTAATCAGTCGATTCATATATCCGTTTCATAAATTCGTTTGATATATCCGTTTTATAAATTCGTTTGATATATCCGTTTCATAAATTCGTTTCATATATCCATTTCATAAATTCGTTTCATTAGAATTTTATATATATAGGGTAGATTTATATTTCTGAAGTTCTTTAAATGGAGACTACACTATTATTATTTAGAAAAAAATAATATTATTATGTATGGTAATTCAAATAAGATAATAGAAAAATAATTAACAAGCAAGTCAAACTTATATTTAAAAAATAAATTAAAGATAAAATAAAACAAAATATGGTTAAACCTTCAAAACTGACACTTAAAATTAACAGTTCTATTTAGTTAACATTTTCTCTTTCCCAAAACCTATATAAACTATACTAGATGATTCTTAACGGTATTGCCTAAGCCCGTGATAATAACCTGAATTAAACCTTAAATTTGCATGACATTATATATTTTAACCGATTTTATAAGAACGTATTTTTTATAACAGAAAATCTTTACAAATAAACCTCGCATCGGAGGGGGGGGGGAGGCTCAATATTTATATATATTTTTTTCCAAATGTACCATTTTAACGTGAGTTTTATTCTCTTTAAGTTGGTGTTTTATGCTGAGATAAAAATGCCCTTCCTCGTCGCGACATTTTCGTGTGTTTTTTAAATGCGGGGTTTGATAAGTATGTTAGCTAATTATCAAAAAATGAAAAAAATGTGAGCCTCAGGTGCATCAGGAGTCGATTTAGAGTCTTTTCACAACAAATGTTTAGACTGCTACTTACACACAAACACGCGGTAAGGATCTCTTCTTCTCTTTGTATAGATACTTTTACTTCTACATATCGGAATTTTTAATTTAACTATAAAAGATTAAAAGTTGTTGCAATAATTAAAAATAATTACAATTTAATAAGAATTATCTAATTTTCTAAAAAATAATAAATCAAATAATTAGTAATATAAAACTAACTCATTAAAAATTGATTCATTGATCAAATTGAAATAACTTTATTTTAATAAAAAGAAATTGAGTATTGTAGTCCAAAATCATTCATGAGATGGCGCCAGCACTGAGACTTCCTGAGTACTTCCTCATGAGTGGCGTCCCTCGGAAGTTGCTCCGTGGGACGTTACTGGGAGCCCATTCTTCAGGAAATCGTAAAAGTCTCTTCCCCAGTATGTCCTGATCTTGTCATTTTAGAATTAGCAGGAATTTGGGATGACTTGGAGTCCCTGGGGTAGTATTGAGGAGCTTTCGTGCTATATGGGATGCTATATTTTAAAGTCAAATTATAAATAATAAAGGAGAAATATTTTCTATTTTCAACAAAAATCTATTAAATACTAAATAACTACCTAGAGATGTCCCCAGGAAGGTCTTCCTAGAAGGCGATTTCCTAGGTACGTCCCTGGGAATGTCATCCCGGGGAGGTTTCTCCTCGGGAATCTCTCAGGACGTTACTCCTCAGGATATCATTAAATTGGCTTTCCCAGGAGAGCCTGCATTTGTCATTTTAATTTTGGGGAAGAATCTGGGGTGTGTTGTAGCTCCCAAGGAAGAATTTGGGAGCTTCTGTGCTATATGGGGTAGGATTAATAATTCAGTTACAGGGGCACTCAAAAATATTCCATTACATTATGGTATATGGAGTGGGGGGGATCGCTTGAAGAGTATTTACATGCACGCGCAGAAGCAATTGCCAAAGTTCGATGATCATTTTTATGAAATCGATCTTCAGAACAGAATTTTTTATAACAGTAAATATTAATATTTTTATAAAACGAAAGATACCGCTACAACCAGAAAAGTAGTCTGAATAAGAGGGTACTTTTGTACATCCATCCGGGAAAGAGAAACAGTGGTTAAAAAAATAATTAAAAAAGGTTAGGGAAAAAACGAAAAACGTGAAAACTAACATGAAATAGACCGCCAAGAAGTATATTATTTAAATAGTAAATATTAATATTTTAAAAAGACAACAATTTAAACGGAAAGTTTTAATACAAGTTTTGACAACAACCCTGTAATAAGTGGGTATTTTTTTCTCTCTCTCTCTGTGTGTGTGTGTTTATTCATAAAACGGGGATGGCATTTTCAAAATGCAGAAAAAACGGGACGTTTTACCCCTCATCTGCTTGAAAAGCATAGATTCTTCGGACACTAGCGGAAGCGATCTTAAAGCTAGTGATATGCAAAAAATTCAAGCTCGTTCACTAGAGTATTTAACTAATATCTGTGCTAATTATAAAACAAATAACAAAATCTAAGCCTCAGGTTCATTCGGATCTGCCTTCATGTATCATTAGCCAGATTTGTAGACCTCTACGTGCAACAGGTTTCCCTAGCCATCGCCAAAACATAAACAAACAGACAGACACACAGAAAAAAATTATTTCATTAATATGGATAATGGATTTAAAACCTTTTGGAATAAATAATTATTACATCAAAATAAATTACATTTTAAATTGACTTCCTTTCAGCCTTCCGTTTATAGGACTCCGTATTTGAGAAATTTAGCTATAGTATAATATTTATCACATTCAATTTAAATTTTCTAGTGAAAATAGAAGGCATCTACTCTCTTTAATGTTACCGAAGATGATAAAAGAGCCTTCGTTTCTTCTTTTGACAACTTTATTATTTCCTGTATTTCCAAAGCATTTACTTTTTTAAAGAGTCAATAACTTTAATTTTTTTTCATTGGGGAAATGAGTGAAAAATACAAAATTTAAATATTTATTAACCCGGTTTTTCATCGAACCGTGCATAAAGGTTGTTGTACCTTTAGCATATTTTCCATCAATAAAGAATGATAAATTATCGAATAATTTCAATGAAAAAAAAGTATCAAAGAATTTCATCAGATTAGTTTCTTTTTAACGCTTTCCAAGATAGATGAAAGATGCTTATGACTTCGGTTTGTCTTTAACACTTTCTAACATAGTTGAAAGATATTTATGACTACTTTTTGTCTGTCCTTCGGTCCGTCTGTCCGAGCTCTAACTCTCGTATATATACTCGAAATACCCTGATTTTTTCCTATGTTATTGACGTTTACTATAGCACGATCGCTATTGACAACGTACGTATATTGTACGTAGCATTTACAGTTCATTTACAGGGATGGTCAAAAGTATTAAGTTACACTGCGTTCAATGGATCGTGTTCATTTTAATGATCTTACATCATTTCAAACGTAATGAAATTGATAAACATTTATGAAGTGCACTAAAACATGCATTCTGTTGCATTGGAGGTAAAAAACATTTACTATTCCAAGGCCAGACAAAAGAATTTCGATACTTAATGGTCAATGGGGAAAAACTGTTTGCAGCGTTTTTGTTATGCTATACTATTTCAAATATAATGAAATTGATATACATTCACGAAGCATACTACAATATAACTGTTGTGTAATATGGCGTGTATATCATTTATGGTTCATTTACAGGGACACACAAAAGTTTAGAATGGAGTACTGTATCTGAAGTACTGTCTATAGCGATAATTGTTGGAAGTGCGATTTCATTTATGGTATGCGTGGTGAAGTTTGACTAAACTTTTGCGTTCTATGTGGTATGTATAAATGCTATAGATCATATGCATGGCTACACAAAATAATTAGTAAGTATTGCGGAGTATCAGCGTGAATAGCTTAAAGGTGGCTTTTAATTGAGTCATGCTCTTTCAAGTCCAACTATATTTAGTAAATTAAGAGATCATTTTATAATGTAAATAAAATTATACACAGGACCACGCACAGAATTGGATACCTGGCCTCGTACGGATGATAATGCCTGGAAGTGGGATTTCAGTACTTTTAACCATGTTTTAACCTGAATTAAATTTTTGCTTAATATCGGGCGCATATAAAAACTTGTTGGTAATATACAGTGTTGTACAAAAGAATTCAAGTATGCTACCGTATATTGGTAAAACGTGCTATAGAAGAATTTTCAACCTATTATGAATTTTCTTACCAAACCAAGTTTTATCATGCTATGTAGAATATATACAAATTCGTAGATTAAATACAGGGCTGCACAAAAGAATTGGACTACTTTTCCGGGTATGGGCGGTATTTGCGGAAATATGGTTTTCAAATGTGCTATGTCTTTCTTAAAATGTTTGCTTACATATTTTTTTACATTATTAAACAGCAAAGCTTTAACAATTCTGGAAGTATTGTAAAGTGTTTCATAATCTACGCTTGACGCATGATTTTTCTCTCTTGTTTAAGATTATTTGGTTTATTTATAAACGCAAATTTTCTGTTTAATTTATTTTCAATTAGAGTCAAAGTAGTAATTACGTTCAACGGAGTAGACATTTCTGAGAGTGAGTAAGTTTTAGAAACAACATGATTCGAAAAACATTCGAAAGTTTTGCAACCTTCATCAGAGAAATACCGTTATCCAGAGGGGACACTAATTGAAAACAAAAGATGTGCAGTAGACTTCTGCGACAGTAAATGGCTTATTGATTGAAAATGGTATTTTGGCAGAGATTCAGAGTCAGGTTAACGGGCAAGGTCGGTCGACACTTTAGTGAATAGTTGCCAAATAGTGAAGGTTATATTTTTACAGACTTAACAGAGTACTTTAAATTGCGTAACAAGTTTATGACTGTTAAGACGAGACACAGAAATGATAGAAATGATTTAAACTAACAAGTCAAAGAAGATAAGGGTAAATAAATTAGGTTAAATTTTCAGTTTTGATAAATTTAATTCCCGTGATATGTTTACTTGGAAATCATGTGTCACATTACCTTGGCAGATTAGCAAATTGCGTGTATAAATACAGATTACAGATAACAAATAACATTTATGTATGATAAGTCATAGATACTCAAGTGTTGTAACTTTTAAAATTGCATTTGAAGAAGAAGAAAAAACTTTGAAAATATTATACAGTGTCCCGAACTTGGATTATTTAGGATTTAGAATAAGACAAAAATGATTAATTTAGCAAAATTCAAATTGCTAAATGGGGATACTGCCCAGTGTCGTAAAATTACCAAAAGCTATACGCTATAATGATGAGGGCATATGATAGAGATCTATTAGTTTTATGTGATGAACAAAAGCTACATGGAGATTCTTAAAAAATTCCAAAAAGCATACGGCGTATACTAGTGATGGGCGATTTCGATTTTTTTAATCGATTTAATCGATACCATGGCCAACTCGATTTAATCGATACTATGAATTTTTTAATCGATGTCTCTAAGACAAAATAAGGTAATGTCATTTTCATTTTCCTTCAAAAATTGAAGATAAAGTAGTTGGATGTGCCAATCCCAAAACTTTCATCTGCCTCATAAATGTTCAAACTTCAAAATTCGCTATCACAGTGTCAAATTTAAATGATAACCTATGCGCATCGTGAGGATTCAAAAAGGATAGGTTTGTTGAAGCATGTGCATTTTAAAAGAAAATATAAGCATTGCATTTTCCTAACAAATCATTGAATTTCGGCCCACACCCTCTTAGGCTAATGTCAGACGAACGTCTTTTTGCACGCTGTTTTTGCTCTTACACCTTTGCTAGCCTGTGTAGGGATGGCGTAAGAGCGAAAAAAAAAAGCGTGCAAAAAGACGTTCGTCTGATATTAGCCTAGATGTCCGCAACGGAAAATCCCAATTCAAGGAGCATAAAAGCGACAGCTGTTGGGCAGTATACACCCAAGCCCAATAGGGATCTATTTATCTGAAAGTGTAACAGAATATGAAGTTTGATTAAATTCCGTGCATTAGTTTTGAGATATGGCTATCACGAATATCATGCAAAAAAACAGTATAGAAGCGCAGCCTGTTACATGATTAAAACACGAAAAACTCAGGAACAACTTATGTCAATGACACATAATATTAAGTTTGATGAAATTCCGGTCATTACGTCTTGAGATATTATCGCTAATATCGTGTAAATTCTGAAAAACAGTGTTAAATTCAGGGGCTGGTACGAGTGGACAACCATCCCCCCTCCCGGAACATTGAAATGTCCCTCATGAAGATTTGAGATTTTTATGCTTAATGGACAAAAGTCCAACCCCCCCCCCCCCCGAAACTGTAGAATGTCCCTCTCCAGAACCATAGAAAAACCTCCCGGAGAAAAATGTCTGAATTCAACACTGCTAAAAAAAAGCATCATAGCAGCACAACCTGTTATATCATTTACACGGAAGTTTGATGAAATTCCGTTCATTAGTTCTTGAGATATGATCCCTAAAATCGTTTAAATACAGAAAAACGTGTTGAATTCCGGGGATAGCCCGGAGGGACATGCCCACCCACTTTCCCCGTGCAACATTCAAATGTCGCCCCCAGAATGTTTGAGATTTTATGCTTAATGTATAAAAGTCCAATCCTCTTCCCCTCTGAACTGTCCTTCTCTGGATCCGCAGAAATCCCTCCCGGAGAAAATTGTCTGAATTCAACACTGCTGATAAAATCTGCATAACAACGCCCCCTGTTGGGTGATTTACACCGAAATCTAATATGCAACAATTTATGCCAACGTCTAACTGAATGTGAAGTTTGATGAAAATCCGTGCATTAGTTCTTGAGATAGAGCTATTGCGAAAATCGGGAAAAATGCAGCATAGCAGTACCACCTACCGGTAGATTTACATCAAAAAGTAATCAGCACCAATTTATATGAAAGTCTAATTGAATCTAAAGTTTCAACAGATTCCATGCATTAGTTCTTGAAATAGACCGCCCACAATTTTTTTGTCAGAGACAAACTAATAGACAGACTGACAGACAGACAATGTATCAGAATAGTCAAATCGTATTCCAGACAAGATATTCGAAAACTATAAATCCTTCGAAAACCGGAAGTCGAAATTTTTCACGAATCCAACGCTTTTTTTGTATAAAGATAAAAGAAAGCAAGAAAAAATTAACGCATCAATTCTGCCAGTAAATTAAGATCAGAAATGGCGAATCGATTCAGTTTAGATTCGATGCCGATGTCGATCTTTAGATGCGGGCAGAATCGCTATTTTTTGATTTACTTCAATTCTGTAGATTCCAGCGAATCGATTCAGTTCTGATTCGATGATGCGGGTGAAATTGTTATTTTTTGATTTACTTCAATTCTAATCGCATAGCATATGATAAACGATTCGGGTTGAATAGATTCCTCCAATTTTACTGTTTTAGTGGCAGAATTGCTGTAAAATTTTGTATAAGAGCCTTTTTTTTCTTCTTTCTAAGCTCAGTGTTGAATGGCGGGTTGATTTCTTGACTGCTCCGGTCGGGATGGGGAGAGGGGGATTTAGAGTTCCGTAAGGGGGGATGAACATTTGTCCATTAAAAAGCATAAAATCTCAAAATTTTCGGGAGGGACATTCCAATGTTCCTCCGGGTCACCCCCTGAATTCAATAGTAGGTTAAATCGTTATACTTTTGTTTAGAAGCCTAGTTATTTGGGTTACTAGTTTATTATGTTGTATTTTTCAAGTTCGTCCCTTCTAATCCTTTCCCCCCCCCCTCCCCTTCCTCGCCAAACTTAATTTACAGGGCCGTTGAAAATATGCATGCTATTTTAAAAATGCCCAATTCTCGTTCTATTTTATTATAAATCCACATTTTGAAACCTTGACCAAAGATACATTTGAGGTCACCCCTCCCACCGTTTGAGACTTACCTGTCCCCCGGGGGGCATATTTATTGTTTCTTCCAAACCATCTCGTGCAACATATTGTTGGAAAGCTTTTAATGTCCTCTTTTATTTTCTGTCCCTCCCCCGTAACTAGTTACACGCTCTTGGCACTTTTTAGCTCACAGGCTATCAAAGCCTAAGATCTAATGTGCCCGTCGGTTTTGTATGTATGTATGTACGTACGTAACGCGACAACTCTTGATAGAAATATCCGATATGCTTCATTTTTTTCTATGTTCATTCTGCTAAGGCGCTTCCCTGGTTAGTTTTGGGGGTTCATTGGTTATGTATAAAGGGGAAACGGGGACTAATCCCCCCCCCCCTCAGCTTAGATAAATGGGTTTTTCATGCAGAATTATCAGATTTTCTTCAAATTTTGGTATACCGGTTAATTTTGATAACTAGTTTCTCTGATTATATTTGAAGGTTCATTGTTATAGTATAAAGGGAGGAAGGGGGGACGAGGGGATAATATCCTCCCTAATTTAGATAGATGGGTTTTGCTATCTGATTTACTTCAAATTTGGTATACCAGTTTATTCTGATAAGGCGCTACCCTGATGAGATTTGGAGGCTTATTGTTTAAGTATAGAGATGTGACGGTGGGGTCTGATTCCCCCTTAATTTACTTTTTGGAAAGGCATTCTTTGAAGTAAAGGTATAAAATACAATTAGTATGAATAGACTGTGAGCTCAATGCCATCAGTTTAACTCGATACTTTTCTTTTTTTATTTATTATTGTTTCAGTGAGTACACTCTGCATGTCAGTGAATGAGTCAATAACTGTTTATAGTTTTTAGATTACTGCTGGGGGAAAAAACATATAATCAAGTAATATACTTTTATTTATTTGTTAACCAGAGAAAAGTATGTTATTTCATTGTTAATGGCTCTAGGATAAGAACTTTTTTTTTCCTTAACAGCTGAAAATTTGCTAAACATTAAAAAGAAAGATATTTATAAACTGTAAATGAGATAAGGAGATATATATATTTTAAAAAGGGAAAGAAATTTTAGTTAAATATATTATTAAAAGGAGAATTTGGATTATTAATTGGGGGATAATTAGTATGTGATGATTGGTTAATTACATTCATCACAGCTATTTTAAAAGAAGATTTGCAATATTTGCATTTCCCCCACGCTTATAGGAAACCCTAAAAAGACTGAAAAACCATTTAACTCTTTAAATAAATTTAGAGCCTTCAAAATCTCGCTCATCTGCGCATTTTTAAGAAAAATGCTGTTTATAGGAAGTAAGTCCCCATCTGTTTGGTTGAAGGGAATGAGAGTAGAAAGTACATCTTTTCCGGATGAAAAAAAAATCGTTTCTTTCTTTTTTTTTATCTGACCGAGATCTTTTTTAAAGATAAATTTAAATATAATATAAATTATTATCAAAATTACATCTTAAAAATAATAGTTTTAAAAGTTAAAAGAACTTATTATTTGACTCAAAGGTCTGTAGTAGCTTACTTATGGTCCGCTAACATTGTCTAGGGCACCCATAAATGGAGGTGAGGGGTGAGAGATAGTCGTTACGGCCCTGTTGATTCTCTACGTATTGGAATTACTATTTTTCAGCTTATCTGTGCGAATCTGTGAACATCGAAATATCGATTCAAATATCGATTCTAGAATTTGGGAATCGATTCTTATTGCGATCGATTCTGTTTTATACGATGTCGATTTTAATCGATTCTCAAATTTTCCAAAATCGCCCATCACTAGTGCATACCCTAATCTAACATTTATGTAATACAATCCTCCACTCTAGACAGTATGTATATTCTTTCATTAGACAACTTTTACAGTTATTTTCAGCATTACCATAATGCATATTACATATTTAGAGTAGGTCTTTCTTGGGGTACAAAAACGGAATCCTCGTTTCTATTTAGTAACAGAAAAACTTACATGCGCATCCTTCTCGCATCTTGCAGATTTGAGCTAGCTCGGCTACAAGTTCTTCTTCGTAGAAAGTATTATAAGCGGTTTCCACAAAAGTCAGGCTTCTCGACGTTAAATAAAACAGACAAACTATTGTCCGTCTAAGTAATAGGCTAATCTGAATAATTGAAAACACGATGTAAAACTTGGAAATTATATTTTTGATTGTGGAGTTACAATATTTTGGAAGTGCTTGAGAAAGTTTAATAATCTATTCTTGACGCGTGTTTTTTTTGCGTTCTTCTTTCTATACAAGAAAAAGTATTGGATTCGTGAAAAATTTCGACTTCCGGCATTCGGCGGATTTTTTCATTTTGAAGGGTCCTCAACACAATTTCACTTTTTTTAGAAAATGTTTGTCCGCAAGTCTGCCTGTCAGTCTCTATGTGACACTAATTTTGTGAGCACTTTAACTCACGAACTACTGCATAGAATAGAATGATATTTTATATGAAATTCTATCTTTATGGAACTAATGATGATTATTTTTCGCACAAAATCCCCCGAAAGGGGCTACCGCAAATCAATGATTTGTTCGATTTATGCGATGCTTATATCTCCAAGTTTATGTGGCAGAATGCAACGAAATATCAAATTTAGATTTCTTATGTTAGGAATAGATAGTCAGTTTTGGTTGCAGTCATCTATACTTCATTTTTTCTTTCAACTGGTGTTTGACTTTCATAGTCACCGTCAATAGTTTCCATGGAAATCCCAGATAACTCGATTTTCCCACTCTTTTCATTTTTGACTATAATATTTCTAAAACAATCTCAAATGTAGTATGAAAAAAGTCATCGACCGGAAAATTTAGAAACCGTTATCAGAGAAACACCGTGAAGGTTAACGAAAAACATTATAAGAGGAATTGCCCAAATTCGATGATTTGTTCGAATTATGCGATGCTCATATTACCATTTTAAATGCACACAATTCGGCGAATCTTCAAGCTTAGTATCTTGAATATGGAAACTATGTATTTGCTACATCGATGTAAATTCTTTTATTACTTAAATCATTTAACTGATTTGAGATATATAGAAGAATGTTTTGTGATGGCTTCAACATACTAGTTTTTCTTGTGTATTTTTCTTCACTGTAGAAACAAAGATTGTTGCGTCCTGCATTGGTCGGATAACAGTTGTATCTCACCTACACATAAAAATTCCGTTCGAAGTAAACACGAACATCATAAAATTAATTTTATTGGCAGCAACACAATCCAAACTCGACACATTTCAACAAGAAATCAAAATACTGTAACGCAAACAAGATCATAAATCCAAATAAATAAATAAAAATACGATACTTTAATGAGATTTTAGAAAAAACAGTCTGCAATCATGTCTTTAATATTATTTGGTACTTCTTAGTTATCCCGTCGACCAAATTACTGTCGCCAAATTGTAAGATTAAATGCCAAAAATTTTTGTCATTAATTAATTAATTGTACAGACGGGTGACAAAATAATACGAACAGCAATGAAAAAGGCATGGCCCATTTCAGAGAGGCAGAACGTGCATGTCACTTTACACTTAATTCTGCCACCTAGTGATTATGAAAGGTAAGGTATCAGTAGCTCAATATCAGTCATAGGTGTTGAATACGCTTACCATACGCTCTGGAAAAACTCAATAATGAATCCGGTGCGCTGGTTGCTCCGGAACAGCCAAATATTTGGGGCGCGCAAAGAGTACTGTGTGAGCCGTTATGACACCGTACACGAAATGCGGTAAAGTGTCGTCTGCAAAGTACAACAGTGGATGGAAAAGAAAGCTTTCTGAGATCGATAAAAGTCAGTTGACCCGCATAGCGGTCCGTAAGCGCAGGTAATCTTTGTCCCAGATAACGTCAGAGATAAATAGTCATCTCCAGAATCCCATTTCACCAAAAACTGTCCAAAGGGATCTTCATGCTTCGAACATTTATGGAAGAGTTGCAATTCCTAAGCCATTGGTGACATAGGTATTCGTATTATTATGTCACCCATCTGTAAGATTAAATAAGCCAATAATGGCCAATAAAACCATTAATTTGACGTTTTATTTGTATTTTTTATTAATGTTTTACTAATTTATTTGTTCTTTCGTTATTTAAAATAAAAATTATGTTAATGTGTATAATTTGGCGAATGGTTTGGCGATTTATATAATTTGGCGAAATTGCTCGACGGGAAAACTAAGAAGTACCACTTTATTTTAATGTTTATGAAAAACTAAGTATAAAAAAATAAAAAAAAATCCATTGAATTTATAGGAAAAACCAACCAGCCATTAAAAAACTGTTTGCGGAAATAATTTGTATAATTTGAAACTTACAGCAAAATGTGTTAAAATAATAGAACTTTTGTATTAAGCACAGACTAATTAAAATTCATCTAAAAAGCACAAATAAATGTACTAAAATTACTTTCAGGTGTGTACATATAATAATCTCACCGAACGTACAACCTCTAAATTACAAGGATTTCTTCTAGACAATTCTCGAAAATATTTTTTTAATAAATAATAATATTTTTAAATAAAATCTTTTTAATATTCTTTTAAATATTGTTTTAAAGTAATAATAATAATAATAATAATATATTATAATACATTATTATTATTTAAATAATAATGATAATTTTTAATAGTAATAATAATAATAATACGTTTTAAGATGTTTTATAAATTATTAATAATATATATATTTAAATATTTAAAAGCTGAAAAATATGTATACAAGTCTGGTTTTTCTAAAGAAACAATTGCAGGGCGTCATTAAATTTTCATGTAAAATATAGCAAATCTGTGACCACCGGTGAAATGTCTTTATCTGGCATCTCATCTAACGTACAGCTTTTAAATTACGATGATTTCTTCTAGCCAATTCTCGAACAAGTACAGAGAAAAATGATAACAACATTTAAATCCCCACTGATGACGGCCGTGTAATAGCTGAAAATGTTTTGGGTTTTAATGGTTTTTAATGTATTTTAGGATATTTTTAATGTATTTTAAATAATTTGGTTTTATATGTATGCACCTGAAAATAATTTTAGTACATTAATTTGTGCTTTTTATATTAATTTTAATTATTTAACTCAATGTGAATTTAGCACTATAATTTTAACTTTAGTTCATTTATTTAAAAGCAGACTGTTTCCGAAAAATAAACAGTTTTTTATGAGCGTCCTGATTGGCAGTTTTTCTTTCTGTAAAATCAAGAGAATGTTCATTACAGTGACACATGCACTTATTTTTATTAAATTTAAAAGATATTCTTTATTTGAAAGAATATTCTGCTCTTTCTAATGATATAATGATGCACCCAAATCCGATTCCTAGGAAGCAAAACCTCATCCGAAAATGGAAAAAATGCTATCAATCTGAGCCGATTCTGAACACAGAAAAATTAAAATATATACTCAACCCGACTCGAGTCAACCAATAAAAAAACAAATTAAAGACAACCCGACCCAATGTAGAATTCGAAATGTTCTTAAAAGTTTCTTAATATTGTTACGGCAATAATATTTTCTGGTCACATAATTGCATGCAATTAGGACAGTGCTAAAAATGAGTGGTAAAAACCCCTTCATTCCAAAAATGCTTACAAGGAAATACTTTCATATAAACTTTTAAGAAAAACATTTGTTGCGCAAAATCACGTCATAAAGTAAACTTCTCAATTTATTGGCTGTTGCATTAAAACAATCTATCTTTTAATTAGTAAGATCTTGAAAGCACTCGACATAAAATTTTCGTATCACACCTGAGATCCTCCCATTGCATGACGGCTATAAATCTATATTTTCAACTGCCAGTACAGAGTTAGCTTTTGCACTTTCACAAACTCTTAATTACAAAGATATCTTCACATAATAACATTTACTTGCAGTATCATTATTACAAAACACCTTTCTTTTTTTTAAAAAAAAGTACTTTATTTAGAAATGCAATTATTTCGAAGGAGGAAAACAATTTTGGGTTATGAATTTAGTTTTAAGTATAATTAATAAGGCGCACATGAGTTTGTTTTGCTTTACTATTTAATTTTATAGTACAATTTTTTTAATTCGTTTTGTTGTTAAAAACCCTTTTCTGTACAAACATTTTTCAGAACTTATTATCTAATTATTTTTAACAGCGTGTAAATAACCTTGTGTATATAGTAAAGAATTCTTTTAAATTTAATTTCGCAACGTGAATAAAGGTACTCTGAAACTCGTATCGGGAATTTTTAAACTGGGAAAATACTCATTATAGTTTTATAAACAATCCCTTCCGGAGCAACTGGTAAAGTAGGCTGATTTCTTTATTTTATTTTTTTTTTTATGTAGGGGAGACTAGGGAGGGTTGACCCACTTTTTACAAAATGATTTTTTATTTTTTAAATATTGAACGTAGAATAAAGTTTTATGCATCATTTTATTGGTTATACAATCCGTTATCAAAATTAAATTGCTACATAAGTGTAATATATATGAAATTTGAAAAATAATTGATTTTAAACATGAGGAAATAATGGGCCAAGGCTGCCCACATATGGGAGACTTGACCCACTATATGGGAGACTTGACCCACTTTGTTTTATATTGCAATATTTGTGAAGAGAAATAAAATCAGTTCAAAAAAAGCAAAATAACTTTATGCTACATGCTTTTATTATTATAAAAAGTATTTTTGAAAATATGATGCTTATACAAGCAAGTTTAGACGTAATCGCAAGTCAGAGGGGAAACCTTTTGTTTTAAACAGGATTTTATCAAAACAGGTACAGTTGAACAGCAGGAAAAATGAAATTTTAGTATTTAAGACAATATTTCGTTAGAGACAGGTTCCGTTTCCATAGGTTTTTATGTATTATTATGTGCGGATTTAAGAGCCACAGTTCCTTTTTTTTTTTTTTTTTTTTTTTTTTTTTTTTGTCTCCTTATTCTACTTTTTCTGACACTCGACCTGACAATTCTAGTTGTCACCTAGTTTGGTTTCATCTCACTGCATTCATCCTGGTGAAATTTGTTTTCACACCATCCTAAATTTTTTCGATCAGAGCTATGGTGTTTTCCAGCCGCATGAACACTTAACTTATCTTTAACATCTTTTAAACCTTTCAGGGGCAAAGTACTCTCAGTACTAAAATGTTGAAATAATTGACTGGCACCGGAATTTAAGAACAAATTTATTTGGAAATAAGAAAAAGACTATATTTTACATACATATTAAATGGAAAATATTGTAGCAAAATTCTGGTGTCATTCTGACGTTTGGGATTTAAAATTAAGTGGTTTCATAAACATACCACTCCTCCTGAAAGGGTTAAGACTGCTGTTTTCATACTTTCCAGTCCTTTCTAGTATTTGACACTGCTTCTATTTACCTATTGTAAGTATTATTTAAATGGAAAAAAGTTCCTATCAACTTTCCCAATTATATTTCATTACATTTTTTTCTTGCAGTGGATACTATAGCAATTTTTGATATCTTTCTTTAATCAGTTTTAAATATTTTCTTTTCCATCACCCCATTTTACTGTAGCTTTACAGAAGAAAATTACATTCTTTTTATATATAACCATTAACCTTTCTTTATACACAGTGTATAATAAAAAAAATTCCATTATCACTTAATTAAGGGAGCCTTGAGCATCTGGTCAACCCTCCCTCACATTGACTGGGTCAAGCCTCCCCGCATAACCCTTTCTAAAAGATAGCACATTGTTATGTTAAGCCTAACTTACTATACAATCTTTACGCCTGAAATGAAAGATCGATTATTCTGCATTACTTAAAACCCACTTACTTAAATTTCAATGATATGTTTTATCTGAAAAAAGCTTAAAAATATTTCTAAAAAACTCAACTTTTAGGTTCAAAGCGCCTCACAATTGATTTTTTTCCACACCTATTTCTATTATCTGTAAGAAACAAAGACTATTGTTTGAGCATTCCAGTAGCTTTGGTTGACACCTATTGATAAAACTCTGAAATTCTTTTACATATGAAAACTGATGGGTGGGTCAAGCCTCCCGTATGGTCAACCCTCCCTAGTCTCCCCTACATCATAGGAAAAAAAATAAACACTTCATTCTAACTCTGCAACTATAATTATAATAGAAAAAAAAATTACAGGTAAAAATTACCAAACGATTAGAAATAAAGTCAACTTTTAAATGATGCATATAAAATTTGCTTAGGGGGGCAATAATATGGGGCAAATATATATGTTACATTATATATTATGTAAATATATATGTTACATTATATATATAAAATATTAGTTTAAATATGTACAGTCGTGGAAAAAAAAGTACCCCCCCCCCCCCCACTAACTCCTCAATAAATTATCGTAGAAAAAAGTTACTGGTACCGAACGATTGGAAATAAAGTCTGCTTTTAAATGATAGAGATAAAATTTGCTTACGGGGCCATCTACATATTAAAACGAAGCATAACTTTGTTTTTTTCAATAGCGGTACACAATTCTGACAGCATATATGAACTCTACACCCTTCAATTAGTCTAAAAACAAATTTTTATGCAATTCGTATCATAAGTTTCCGAGAAATTAATAATTTTAAAACGAGCATATTTTAAGGGCTGTATCTAAATTGAAGTTCGGTACACGATTGTTAACCGAGAGAGGCCCCTTCTTGATCAAGGTATCTTAAGCACCACTCAAACAGTCAATGAAGTCTGCTAGATTACAGAATAGCATAAGAAATTTCAAAATATCTAGTAGGGTGGGCCGAAAAAAACTTTTTTTTTATTTTCGATGATAGGTAGTGCGGAAAAGTGGCCACTAGTGGCACCAAGTTCACACAAAAAATTTGAGATTTTTAGGACAATTCCTATATTTGCCGCTTTTGGCTTGAAGTTTTGCTAAAATGCTGAGTTTTGAACTTTTTAGCAAAATTTTTAAAAATGTAAATTTTAAGATTAAATTTTAAGAATAATTTGAAAACTACTTGGAAGAAAAATGTGTAATTCTGGATTTTCATAAAGCAGGACTTAATAAATCTGAATCCACCAAAAAAATTGTAGGTTGGATTTCAGAATTTTTTCGAATATTAATTTCATAATTCATAATTCATATCATAAAATTATAAAAATTGTAAATTCAACGTATTTATGTTTGATTATATTAGTATTATTGCTACACAAAAAATTAACACATTAGGAGCATAATTTCAGAGGTATTAATAAAAATATGAAAATGTAATTTAACATTATAAGCACTAAATTTTGAATGTTTAGAATTCAAAAACATATCATTCAAATGACTTGACATTTGGTGTCTAGGCATAGCTTGAACCAAAGATTTGAAATATCTCGTTAAAATTGGATATTGCCTTAGAAAAAAATTAAGTTTGGATTCGTTTTAATATGTAGATGGCCCCCTAAGCAAATTTTATATACGTCATTTAAAAGTAGACTTTATTTCCAATCGTTCGGTACCAGTTTTCGTCTACGATAATTTGTTGAGGAGTTAGTAGGGGGTGTTTACTTTTTTTTCCACGACTGTACTTGAAATATTTTTTTCCCATTGGACTCAGTGTAACAGAAATCTTTTGAATGTGCCTGTCATTAAACTCTACATCCGATTTTCATAAAATTTGAAATGACTCGACAAAATTTTGCAACAATTATATATTTAAAATTTCAGACCATTCGGTTGGGTAGTTTTTGCTCTGTTAAATGCGGATGGACAGACGGACGAACTGAGCGACGACTATAGGTATTACGTATTTATATAATTACAAATGCACCTAATAAAATCACCAAGGTATTACTTGTGACAAGGAATGCCATCCAGGAAGCAGTAGCTGACACTTCTAGGTGATGATGGACGGAGGAGGGCAATTGAAGTTATGCAGGCTCTCAACAAACTCCTAGGTATTTTTATTACTCATTATTCAAAGTTAAAGTTGAATTTACTTAACGATTATCGTATAAAACGCCACTTGTTTTGATCGGTTTCTGAAAATAAATTTTATTAACTATTAATTTAAATTGCATCTCTTATTTTCTTTGCATCATGTGTAAATTTATTTTAAACAGTGTCGTATTTTACTACTTAGAATATTTTAAACATTAAATCCTGCAAAGAGGCTTTTAATTGTGTATTAATCCTCATGTTAGCTACTCCGAAAATTACACAAAGGCTTATCTTTTTTAATATTTAATGTTTAGGTTCACTTCCATTTATGGAAATTAGCATTATAAGCTCTAACCAGTAAAAAATAATCACAATCTATGCATTTTTAAATTACAGGAGTGTGCTTGAGGGGGACATCAGTATTTGTAGCAGAATTTTATGGAGTGTCTAGTTCTCCCCAAGCAGTACTAGACATGCACATATCCTATTGTCTTGCACTTAACACTTATGCGAATATCCTTAACTGAAAGCTTTATAGAAAAATAAATATCTACATGCACGAAATCGGTAACGAATATGGTGTCCAGTTAGTTAGAATACTATATGGGTCGTATGACTTACGAATGGAAAGAAGTAGATTTTATTCAGAATTCAGAAGAGTGGGAAAAAAAGAGAGTAAATTTTATTTTAATCTATGCTTTTTTAGCTTTTATTCAACTGTTTGTTATCAGTCTAACATTTCAGCCCTATAAATTCAAAAATTTTAACCTCTGTATAATTCATGTTCTTTGGCAATGTACCAGGACAAGTCTTTAAAAATAAACTGAGAAGAAGTTTATCATGTCTGTTAATTATACTTGCTACATTCTCTCTGTATTGGTGTAAAATTCATCTTTGAATAAAGTAAGTTTTCCTTTCGGCCATTTCTAACCAATCTAAAAAGTTCAAAGTTCATATAAAGGAATTATTATAACCGAACACATATTAAATCTATACTATAAAAAACACAAACGTGTCCGCCATCAAACCAAGGCTCAAAAGTACCATTAGATATCGAGATATGCTTTACCAATTTGATTATTCATATGTCTCAAAGGATGCTCCAAATTTATCTTTGATATATTGAGTATTGTTTTTCCAAATATATGGTACGGTAATGGAAGGGTAATAAAAATACATGAACCCGGAAATAATACCAATAAAATGTTTATTAACTTTTTCTATAATAATTGCTATAAGAAAAACACATATTCAGAAATACACGTTCTTATTTTATTTCAAAATTTAGTTATAGATGTTTTATGACGTAAACGCTGAGATAACGTATTAAAAGATAGCCTTGTCACCTTTCTCCTGTATTTTGCATGTTTTATTAAAGCTTTACTTGTATTACCTTATATTTATGTTACTTTAGATTATTGTAGTAAACAAATGTTAATCGTTCGGTCACGCGTTTACAGATAAAAAAAAATTATATCAATCGTTTGCTACCAGTAACTTTCTCCTACAATAATTTGTTGCAGAGTTAGTAGGGGGTGTTTCCTTTTTTTTCCACGACTGTGCATACATCACATTTAACATAAATTAAACAAATCGGTCTCAATCGGCCTAAGTTCGCTAGTTGAGCGAGAAAGCCTTTTTTAGAAGAATAAATTGCAATAAAATTTTAATTTAGACGTACCCTCCGTAATTCGAAGGATATAAGGGGATTACATCGATTTCTGTTAATTTTTTTGTTGGTAAGTCTTTTTTCGAATATTAGTTTCTTAAAATAAACATTATGAAATTAACATTCGAAAAAAGATATTATAACCTATACAAATTTCTACAGAAATCGATTTCTAGAGGCTTCAAATAGACCAGTTTAGAATTTTAGCACATTCCGCTAATTAACTTTTGATTTGATTTATGCTTAAAAAATACATGCATCTCAGTTTGTTTGTTTTAGAAATCTACATCAAAAAATTTTAAAAAATTACATAATACATTAAAAAAATACATTTAAAATATACATTACATACTATATATTACATACATAATATACATTACATACATTACATACTATATATTACATACATAATATACATTACATACATTATATACTATATATTACATACATAATATACATTACATACAAAAAATACATTAAAAAAATTACGTTGGCATAATTTCGGAATTACGTCACGAATGATTTCCCGTTTGGCATCCCCTAATAAAATTTTTCAAAAGAGAGAAATATCATGTTAAAATTAAATATTCGTATTCAAAATTCCCCAAATGGATGCAGTTTACATATGAAGACGATCGTGCAATATGGTTTGTTAACAAGAATTGAAAGAATAGATAATTTTTATTCGAATGAGTATTTTCGTTTTTAGGTGCGTTCATAATTATATAAATACGTAGCACCGATAGTCGCCGTCTGATTCGTTCGTCTGTCCGTCTGTTCATTTCTCCGCCTATAACAGCGCATAAACTACCTAACGAAATGGTCTGAAATTTAAAATATATAATCGTTGCATAATTTTGTCGAATCATTTCAAAATTTATGAAAATATCATTTATAGTTCAATTACAGGGACAGTCAAAATTATTCCGTTACATTTCGGTCAATGGGAAAAATAGTTTCAAGTGCATTTTATTGATGTTCGAACATAATGAGATTTATATGCATTTATGAAGTGCACTAAGATAAGCAAACTGTAGAATACGTGGTGCAGGAATATTTATTATTCATTTAAAAGGGTCACACAAAATAATTCCGTTACATAATGATATAGGATGAAACATTGTTTTTCCTTCGGTAATTTGGCGATTAAAGTGTGTACGGGCTGGTTTTTGTTTTGTTTTGTTTTTTTGTTTCCGTTTTTTTTTCTAGCTTACTGTACTGCAGAAAGTTCCAAATAAATTATTTTTCTCCTTCAAATTAACCAGAAAAAGATTCGTTCTTCAACCTTGAATAATATAACGTCAGCTGCAGTAACCTCCTTCATTGCCTTACTCGTTTATTGAGATTCGTACATTTATGTTATTTTATATTCTCTCTATTCTAAAAAAAAGTAACTCCCGCTGTCACCGCCGCCGCCGCCGCCGCCGGTTTTGAATTTTTTGTGACCGGAGGTCTTTCTTCGTTAATATTAAGAAAAATAATGCATACAAAAATATGAAAATTGGTAGTATTATACAGAAATGTTTGATAAACATGCTGATGTAGACAGTTTTCAAATCGAAAAATTATTTTAAGAGATATTTAATGCTAAAGTTGGACAAAATCGTTCCATTAAAAAAGTTTTATAGGAGCAAAAACTATACATCGGAATTTAATACTTTTTAGATCATTTTATACGTTATAATTTTCCGGTGTGCAGAATTAATTTATTTTTTTAATTTGACTCATTTTTCGAGGTTTCATTTCTATTTTAAATTCAAATTTTCAGCATTTCGAGAGATATTTTTTTACTTATTTCAGAAAATTGTACTAATTTAACCTGTTGCCAAACTGTATAAACAACGGAAACAATAATGTTTGCTTCAAATTAAAAATTTTATTTACACGTGACTATTATAAACAGAAAAGAAAAACTTTCAAATTAGAATTAAATAATTACGTATAAAAAGCAGGAACTTATTGAAAATTACTTCATCTATAATTGCACGTGAATTTTAACAGAGAAAGGATATTGTAAAGTAATAAATTCATTAACATGCGTTAGAAGTTTTAAATAGGAGAAATTACATCACATTTACGTCACATTACACTTATTACGTAAAATGAACAAAAAATAATATTGCAAAATAGTAGTTTAAATTTAAAAATAGCGCGAGACATTTACTTGATATTTTGAGATGAACTTTTCAACTATTTTTTTTTTTTGGACAGCGCAAATAATATTTCATTTCTAATAAAAGCATTTTCACGTGAATATTAAAAAGGGAAAGAAAAGTTTGGTGAAAATTACGTCAGATTAAAACGATATATTTAAAATGTTTTATTTAAAAGGACTTTCTTTTCGCTTTGTTAAAAAATACCGGGAGACAAAGACTGTGTTTACTTAATTCCTTTTATATTAGATGATTTTGAAATGCCATTGTATCTTTTAACAGCAGCTGATTTTTCCGTAAAATTCCCCAATCAAAGAGAAATGAATAGAAACCCGTTTATAGGGAGATCGCCTTTGTTTTTTTAATTATAATTCAATCTTCCAAAAAAATTCAATTAAAGCCGATCAAATTAGCGTTGCTTTTAGAGACTGCAGTGTCTGATCGGGGGGTTGGCGAGCGTAGCTCGTAGGGGGCCGAGCCCCCTAGTGTCGTAAAAAAAATGAAATATTTAATTTTGTATCATACGTTGACAGATGAAAATGCGCTATTGAAAATTATTTAGAACATCATTCAAAATCGTTGAGTTAAATAACAGTTTCAAACTTCATTCGGAAATACATTTTGTTTTTTCTTCTAGATGATGTAGATTGAAATTGTGAAACTAGATGAGTCGAGTTAGAGGAGAAAATGGAACTAATTTAAACAAAAATGCTTTTTTCTTTAAACTGAATGTAATATATTTCTATTAAACATATTAAAAATACACATTGATAGTATTCTGCAAATTGGTAATATTATGCATCTCGTATTTGACTTATTTTGTGCCAAGTGTATGCTGTTATAGTCGAATCCGGTTAAGATGCTCACTATTATTTCGCGGATTGTTTTCAATCCCTTGCATATCGCCCGTAAGATTAATGCAAAAATATCACGTTTAATACGCGGACGGTAATTACAAGATCCCGCTTAATACGCGACAGAATTTCGATCCGTTTAAACAAAAAATTATCGCTTAACACGAATTCATAGATCAATATATGAATTTCTCCCCTCTTGTCCGGTGTTGTCCATTTAGGGGATTATTTTTATTCAGATATCTACCACTATTTCAACATATTAATATCCGTCTTATTTAAAGACAAATTAATGAAGGCTAATATTATTATTCGAAATAGAGATATATATTTGAATAAAATTCCACTAAATTGGTACTATTGATTAAACAAGGCGAGTATTATTAACCGTAAATAGTGGTATATATTTGAAATAAAACCCGCTAAATTAGGAACAACACAACCTTTCTCTGATCCCTCGTCCTAATATCCTTTGTCTTTCACTTCGTGAATGGTTTTACTGAAGTAGAGAGATAGATAGACGAACCTTTGTCACTTCTTCTTATTTATTCTTTTTTCTTTATTTTGAAGTATGTTTATTTTCTTCTCGTACAATCTAAAAAATAAAGCTTACATAGTTCTGTATGCTTTTAAACGCAACTGACGAGAAAGTGGAGGTTCTTTCATATTCAATACTATTTCTTTTTACATTCTTCAGATAGCATCCAGTCCATGTTTTATTCGTAGCCGGAGAGTTACTTTTACCACGAGTTTTGTGAAGTCAAGTTATCTCTATTTTCTGTTGGTCAAATTTTCTTGAAATAGTCATTCAATCAAAGATAAGGCACTACTTCTGTATGATACACCTTATACAAAAATACTTGTCTGAATGCCATGCTAAATGAAAAAAAGCATTCACAAAAAAATATATAAATAAATAAATAAAAAATGTATGAACGTAACAATACGTATTCTGTTAAAACGTCCAGGTAAGATATAGATAACTACAGACGCTTATTTTTCTTATAGATTGAAGGTAAAAGTGAACAAATACTATTGCGTATAAATTATATTGTTTGACTGGTATACTCAAACTTGAACTGTGAACATATCTCCTCCTTCAAAATTGCGTATTATATTCTTTTCTAAATCATTTTAATGCTGTTTTGGTCAAAATGTAGGAAAAAAAGAAATTGTATTTTTCTATTCTAGTGATATTTGCAAATTTATGTCTGGCTATGATGGCGGCGACATGTTGATAAGGTTTCAATCAATAGACTGAACAAACAATGCTTTCAGTTCAATTTTCATTTGTGACAGTAGGATAATTTTTAATTGGATGTTTTTTTATAATTTAGATATCTAACGTGAAAAGAACATTTTCTGTTTTTAGCTAACGAGCATCAGCTTGATGTTTGTTTGTTTGAGGTTTTTTGTCTTCTATCACGTACTATAAAAATCGTTAGTGATTTTACTATTTATTTTGTATCATGAACGCTGCCAATGTTAAGACTGTGCTCTGCACATTTACGAAGTCACCTTCATTTGAAGTAGATACAATTGCAATGTACTGTTATTCTGATAGAAAGCGATCTAGCAGTGTTTTTTCTTTTCTATAAAAGTATCGAAACTCTCTGATAACTGTGTCAAATTTTTAATTTAATATGATTTTCAGGGGCTCACCACAAAACATTGTTATGCGGAAGGAATCGATTAAAGTTAAAGAAGTGCACTTTTTATAGGAAATTGAAAAACAATATTTCATTTTTCAGCATATAAATATTAATTTCTGTAAATTGCATGCATTTTTTCATAAAAATGCATAGTTGCGAACTATATACCTTTTTTGTGTTAACATCATTTCCGAATCATAATCCTTACCATATTTAATAGCATGATTCTGCCGTTAACACCAAAATTAGGCAAAGATTACTAATCGGAAGGAGTGATAACTAAAAAGTGGAATAGTTGACAGCTAAGTATATACTGATATATATTTCAAATTTTTATTTTGCTGAAGAAAAAAAATGCTTTAAATATTTTAAATAATGCACGAAATATAAATATGTACACTGTTAAAAATCTGTAGCATTTGCTGCATAGTCACTCCGCCACTATTATAGAATATCTCTATTCTGACCAATGAGAATGCTTCATAATGTAGTCAAGTCACCGTTTTCTATACAAGCGGTGGAGTGACTATGCAGCAAATGCTGCAGATTTTTAACAGAGTAGATTCGAGTAACAGGGGGGGGGGGGGGCTACGGGGAAACGGTACAGTTCTTAGTACAAGTACCACAGAATATAAGAGCTCCGGTACTTTTTTAGTTAGAAATTAAGCCCTTGGAGTATGCTTGAGGGGGGCATCAGTATTTGTAGCAGAATTTTATGGAGTGTCTAGTTCTTCCCAGTAGTACTGGACATGTATGTGTCCTGCTATCTTGCACTTAACACTTATACGAATATCCTTAATTGAAAGCTTTCTAGAAAAATAAATATCCACATGCACGAAATCAGTATCCAATATTGTGTTCAGTTAGATAGAATACTAGATGAGTCGTATGACTTACGAATGGGAAGAAGGAGACTTTGTTCAAAACTCAGAAGAGCGGGAAATAAAGAGAGTAAATTTTATTTTAATCTATGCTTTTTTATCTTTCATTCAGCTGTTTGTTATCAGTCTAACATTTCAGCCCTATAAATTCAAAGTTTTTTCCCTCTGAATAATTCATGTTCTTTGGCAATGTACCAAGATATGTCCTTAAAAATGAACTGAGAAGAAGTTTATCATGCCTGGGAATTATACTAGCTACATTATCTCTGCATTGGTGTAAAACTCATCGTTGAATAAATTAAATTTTCCTTACGGCCATTTTTAACCAATCTAAAAAGTTCAAAGTTCATATAAAGGAATTATTATAACCGAACACATATTAAATCTATACTATAAAAACACAAACGTGTCCGTCATTAAACCAAGGCTCAAAAGTACCATTAGATATCGAGATATGCTTTACCAATTTGATTATTTATATGTCTCAAAGGATACTCCAAATTTATCTTTGATATATTGAGTATTGTTTTTCCAAATATATAGTACCGTAATGGAAGGGTAATAAAAATACATGAACCCGGAAATAATACCAACAAAATGTTTATTAACTTTTTCTATAATACCCGTAAGGCATGGTGACGTCACGGCGACGTCGTTGTGAAGTCACACTGTGACTTTGTGACCGTCGATGTGACGTCACAGTGACTAGAATGCGAGGTCGTTATGGCCGTTTTAGAGGTCGTTTGTGACGTCACATTGTGACCACTCTGTGAAGTCACGGTGTGACTAATTTGTGAAAAGTGTGTCATTTGTGACTATTTTGGCATTAACTTTGTGACGAACCTGTGACGAAAGTGACAATGTTTTGAAGTCACACTGTGACCAATTTGTGAAATATGTGTCATTTGTGACGAACTTGTCATAAACTCTGTGATGATTTCAAATGAAAATCAAATTTCAAATTAATTGCTTAAAAGGCGCAAAGGCGAACTAGTGAAAAAGATTCCATGCTGGAACTCGAACCCGGGCCATCAGTATAGCGCACTTACATTCTACCGACTAAACCACACGGAACGATACCCAGCCTGGAAAATTTCTCACTATTACATGTTGGCAAGGCTACAAACGCAGCAAAAGATGCAATATTTATCGTCAGCCACCGACATGGCGCAAACACGAAACTCCATTAGCCGCTTCCGCAGTTACTGGCCATAGCTAAATAGGTTTTCCAATTCTTTTGAACAGCCCTGTATTTGATCTGTAGGTTCATATATATATTATATAATGGGATAATTTAGTTTAGCAAGAAAACGCATAACAGGTTGAAACTCTCTTTCAGCAATTTATACTAATATATGGAAACATACTTTAATACTTTTGTACAACCCTGTAGTTGACCTAGAACCTTCATTACACGCCACCGTTTAGTTAAAATTTAATTCAAACTAAAACACACTTAAAACAGCTGAAATCACATTTCCAGAAATTATAATTTATAGACGGCCATGTATCCAATTCTTTGCATGACCCTGTATACCATTTTATCTATATTATACAACAGTAAATTAAATTCAGTTCAGCGTAAAAATGCACAACTCATTTAAAAACCACCTTTAAGTAACTTGCGCTCATACCCAGTAATCCTTGCGAATACTTTTGTGTAGCCCTGTATATGAATTATAGCATTTATATACACCATATACTATGCATAAATATAGTGAATCATAAAAGCGCATATCATAATTAAAAATGCATTTCCAGCAATCATCACAAATGAACAGTACTTCGGATACAATATAGTATCTGAACTATATTGTGTGTGCCTGTAAATGCTATATACACTTCATATTCTACATGAAAAATTTATAGTATGTAAACCTCAGCGACGTATATCATTTTCATTATATATGAAATAGATTAACATAATTAAAGTACGCCGCAAACAATTCCCTCCACCGCTATATCATTATGTATTGGAATTTCTTTTTAGCCCTGTAAATGAGCAATAACTATTCTTTGCATCTCGTATTCTTCAGAATGCATATTTTAGTACGTTTCATAAATGCATATCAATTTTTTTTTGTATGAAAACGTGTAAAATCATGAAAAAACCTTTGAAACGATTTTTTCCCAGAGGCCGTAATGTAACGGAATACTTTTGACTGTACCTGTAAATGAACTAAACATGCTACAAACGTCGTTACACATAGGGACCGTGCTATGGTAAAGGTCAATAACATCTAAAAATTTCAGACCAATCCGAGTATATTTACGAGAGTTAGAGAGCGGACAGACGGCTAGACAAACCAAAGTCATAAACACTTTTCAACTTTGTTGAAAGGTTTAAAAAGGAAATATAAAAGTAAAATAAATGATTGAAAGGAAATATAAAAGTAAAATAATGAACTTTAAAAAATATATACTAAAGCAGTTTAATCTATAAGCTTCCTATCAGGCATGAAAAACACTTTATTTAAATGCTTAAATATAATATTTTATTTTTTAAGGGTGTATTTCAATCCAGACTGCTTATTTTCTGATTCATTTTTTAATTCCTTTTTGTTCTCAAACGCATCAAACTGAAAAATTCTCTTATTTAGAAACTACCTAATGTGCCGTGCTTCTCGATTTTTTGATAAATGCAGAAAATATTACAAAAAAATGCTGTCAAAGTAGGCGTTTTGAACCGAATTTTTCAAAGCGGAAGATCTGGGAATGAAAAAAAAAAGGGTCTTACTGAGAAAATAATTATTTAAAACTTAAATTCTAATGAATTGAGGGGAAAATGAAATCACACGGCCTCTTAAACATCTCTTCAAAAATCACCTCAGCAAGTTTCATGTTTTTACTTTTAAAAATGAGTCTGAAAATGTCTCAGAAAATATCGAGCTATTGAAGGTGGAAAAATATTTTTTAGAATACACCTTTAATGCCAATATTTATGTGTATCGAAAACGTAGAAAATGAGTTTACAATCGAAGAAAATTTAATAACTGATTCTGAATGTCTATAATTAAATATTTGATTAAAATCACAAATAGAAAAAAAATGCTTACATACAATTAAAAATAAATAAATAAATATACCAATTTGAAAAACACTAAAAATAATAATTAGTATTTTTAATTGTACTATTAAACAACAACTAACTGCAATAGATGAATTAAATGCATTATTAGATTTAGCAATTTCTCAAAAATCTTTTCATATGTTATAAGGAATTCCTATTATTTTATAATTTTGGCAAATGCTAAATCTGAAAACATTGGTATGAAGATTCAGGATTTTAAATAATAATTTAAAATATTATTAGCAAAAAAAAAAAAAAAAAAATCTTTCAAAAGTTACGCTATTATAATAAGTAAAAAGACATTTTCCCACTATAATGTTAATTTCTAAACTGAAACAGTTTCGTAATATCATACTATTCGAATATAATATTTAACTCCAAAACAATAATGACGATAAATACTGTTATATGAGTGTTAGTAATCAGAAAAAAAAAATAAGAAGCCGAAAAAAATTCCACATCACTGTCTCAATCTCAAGTAACTGCAAATTAATGTTTATATTCATCCCACTATGAATGTAGACATGAATTTCTTTTTTCTTTTTTTTTTTTTTTTTTTTTTTTTGAGCGATGACCGATTAACACATTTTACAAAACAGTGTCGATTAGGAAAATTTCGCTTCAAGACAATTCCAGATCAGTCACTTTCTATATGTATAACATAAATCTATTTAATTCATAATCGTAATATACAAACAGAAATAAAAAATTTAAATTAAATAAGACTTACCTTTTTTTTGCTGTAAATTAATAATATCCGAGTATTTTTGCCCGAAAATGGCAGATGTCTTTCTCTTACATTTAAAAAAGCAAAAACAAAAGCTGACATTGTAGGCTTGGTCATGTTCTTTTCCCGCGTGTATGACAAAAAGTTCTCTGTTTACCCTGCGGTTGCGGTCATATAATCCGACGCAGACGATCTTCAGCAGCTGATTTTACTGTTTATTTGCAGTCCTAACTTTCAGGCGGAATAGTTTTATGAGTTAGTCTGTAATTAAAATTTTCTATTTGAAGAATTTTCCAATGCATTTTACCATTTCTTTTTTATCTGTTTCAAAAAAATTCATTTGAAAACGGAAGTTTATTAGATAAAACACTGCTTAAAATTTTAAAATGTGTAAAAATAAATTTAATGGAAATAATACCACCCCCCTTTTTTTAAGTAAAGTTTGTTTCATGCGTAATAAATAAAAAATATCTTCTTAATAAATAAAAAAATGTTTTCGAGGATAAAAAATTTTTCTTTGTCAATCTGTCAATATTTTCATGTTAATTTTCTGCAGAAGAAAACAATTTGTAAAATAACTTTTTTAAAAGTCATACCTCTAAAACACAAGTTGGAAATGCGAAAAATTAATTATATCATGTGTTTTGCATAAATTTTGTATATATATTTTTTTTTTCGGAAAAGGCTAACTTTATTTAAAAAGGCTGAAAAAAGTAAAATTTTTTTTAAAAAGCAGTTACTAAAAATAGATTAACAGGAAAAAAATATGACTTGAATGCAAATTATAAAGCAATAAACGCATATATGACTAAACTCTGAAGATTCTTTGTGCGTGCTCATTAAAATCTGCAGACTTAACTGTAATAGAAAATGTTTAGTTTGAAACCACAGAAGTGTTTCGACCAGTGGTCGCCAAAAAAGTTAAAAAATTTCCTCCCTGCAAACTAAATATGTAAAAAGTATAGATTTAATATTTCTAATTCTAAATATGTTTCAAATTGCTCCAGCACATAGCATTTTTCTGAGAAATATTTTTATAATAATAACAATCCGTGATGTATTATTATATTAAATTGCAATGCTAGATAAAATTGAAATCATGAAAAAAGTATACTTTCACTTCTTAGATATCAAATTGATAAAATATAGCATGGAAATCTAGTTTGTTGATACTTGTACCGTGCATTTTTCTTTTTCTCCCCTCCCCCTTCTTTTCGTGTCCGAATTTACTATTTGCTGTCCACTAATATTCATTCCTTATGCCGCTGTAACTAGGGCATGTTTTAAATATTTCTCTTCATTTTCAAAAATTTTTGAAGTTAATATTTTTGTCACACTGTGATTTACAATATGGTGGTTTTTTTTGTCACATATATGACGTGACGTACGTTACATGCAGTGACATAACAGTAACGTTACAATATTTTTTTAATTGCCGGAAAAATAAAATTTTACAATAAGTAACATGTTTTGAAGAATTTTTATAATTGTTTAAAGTTTTCTAAGAAGTTCACATCTCAGTCACAATGTGACATCACTGAGTGGTGGCATTTTGGTCACAGATGTGACGTGACCACAGTGACTTACAGTGACGTCACAATGACGTCACTGTGACCATGCATGCTATGAGGGTAATTGCTATAAGAAAAACACATATTCAGAAATACACGTTCTTATCTTATTTCAAAATTTAGTTATAGATGTTTTATGACGTAAACGCTGAGATAACGTATTAAAAGATAGCCTTGTCACCTTTCTCCTTTATTTTGCATGTTTTATTAAAGCTTTACTTGTATTACCTTATATTTATGTTACTTTAGATTATTGTAGTAAACAAATGTTAATCGTTCGGTCACGTTTTGACAGATAAAAAAATTAATTTCGCGAATAGTATTTAAAAAATCACTAATAATTGGTAATTTGTTGCATTTTCCATACAAATTGTCGTTGAAAGTACATTTGTAACCTATTAGATTATCATTGTGATATTTGTAAGAGAACACATACGCAGTCAAAGGAATTGTCCATAACGTTGCTTTTAACATTACTTTTGAGCTTCGAAATAATGATGGCAGTACTGTGCTTTATAATATACATATTATTTTGCTATGTGTCAACAAGATTTTACTTTTCGTTTTGTATATACATATTTATCATGATTCCCCCAAAAATATTTACCAACGTAGCGTCACAAAAGATTGATTGACTCAAAAACTTAGCGTAAGTTTATATTCCTGAATAAGTTGTAAAAATGAAAAAAAAAAAAAAAAAAAAAAAAAAAAAAAAAAAAATCCGTTTTATGCATAGCTTAGTGAAAATGTATGCAATGCTCAATGCTCAATGCTCAAGCTCATTAAATATTTTTGTCATGTATCGTTTCAAAAACATAGATATGTAAAATGGAAACACCAGTAAAAGAAGTCCACAATGAATCAGTCACATTTTCTTTCTTTAGACTTGAGCCGGGCCTAAAGCTGGACTTAATGATTTTCAGATTTGTCAGGCTGACTTTTTTTGCAAAAAAGAGTAGTTATAATGTATATTTGTTTAACGTAATCTTTCGAAATTTTCTTTAGATTTATGAATAACAGACAAATATTTAAAAATCTAAACTGTTTTTCTTTATGCAGCTGTAAAGTATATTTTTCTGAAATAATATGTTTCTTTCATTCTAAACTAAATACTTTTTTCATGATTCTTAATTTGAACACAATTTTTAAATGATCATTAATGGTAATATTCCGTAGTTCATGCCTTGCAGACATGTAATCTGAAAATTCTTATATTTTAATATGTTCGGATATAAAAAGTCGTGAGTTTCAAAACTGCCTTATACAGAAAATCAAATTTTGAGAAATCGCGAAACACATCTGACTGCACTCATTGGATTTCATTGTAAACCAATATTTTGCAATGGCAGAAATAAAGGATAAAACTAGTTTCTTTGAATTGTACTTTTTCAGTGCACGTATGCCAACAGAAGAGGCTGATAGAGAAAACATTATTTTTTTTAAATTTTGGATAAGTCGAGTTTTGAAACTCACGTCATCATATATACAGGGTGATTCATAAATATCGAAACAATAGGCTATCTCTTTAAATATTGCCCCTAGGCACATACTTCCAATCGCAAAGTTTCATAAAAAGGTGCCAAATTTAATGACATAAGTTGTAACATAAGTTGTGTATTTTTTATATGGCCCCCGTTGGGTAAAATTTCCAATTAGGAAAATTTCTCTAATCACTCCCTGAATTAAACAACAACAAAAAAAAATTCATCTCGGTACCTGCAAAACTCGCAGAGTTATTAAAAATCAAAATTAGCGACTTGCACCATTTTCCCATGCTTCTAAGCTACGAGTTATTGACTCATTTTGAATGCAAGATATGGATCATCTACAAATTGTACGTTATTAAATGTCGATTTAAGACAGTGCCTCTCCTTTGGACATAAAATAGCAGCGCATAGATTTTAAGTTAAACCTTCTTTCAAATTATGCTGGAGGCCTTTATTAGAAGTCTGCACGCATCGAAATATCCAGACACGGTCTCGAGCCGACCCATAAAAAAATAAGTTCGTCCCGGCCTGGAAAAATGTTTAAATCTTAGCCCGAGTCTGGTCCGGCCTGATTGAATTTCTAGAAAACATAGTTTTTTACGTCGATATGGTTAAAAATTCTTTCGTATGAAAGTTTCTGACCAAAAATAGCTTTACAGCTTTATAATAGCTTATAGATTTGTTTTTTATATGTTTATAATATTCATTTTTAAGGAAGCGTCAAAGGCTGTGATATTTATTTTTTTAATGAATCTCTATTTGTATGTAAATTTTTCACTTACCGTTTAATATCGTTAATCCATAATCCATGTATTGGAAACTTTCAAAAATGATATACAGTAAAACCTTCTAAGACGAATCACACAGACAAGAAAAAAATGCCTTATGGACAATTTCCCATCTAGGAGGTGCAAATGTATTCTATTCTTTTCTCAAGTATTATTATATTAATTTTGCATGGATCAAAAAATTATTCCGCTTTAGACAGTATTTCGTAATAGGCAGGTTCTATTTCACTTGTTTCACTGTTTTTTTGTTGTTGTTTGTTTAAATCTACCATTCTTTAAAAACGACTTTTAAAGTTTAATTGTAAATGGTAACATGTTTTAATCGTAATGGCGATTTAAAAATATATGCATTTTTTGTAAATTTTTTTGGTTGAGCCAAACTTTACTGATTTTTGCACTGCTTAGGTGAGTCGGATAGAATGATTTTAATACGGATTAAGTCGAGACCAGAACTGAAAATTTTGCCCTGGGCAGACCTAGGAAAAAAGGAAACCAGTCCCGGTTCGGTATGAAAAATACATTAGGCCCGGTCGTGATTGGTCCGGCCCCAGAATACAGACTTTTTTAACCGCTCGCCGGGACGATATAAAACATGAAGTTGTGAGGGTTAAAATTATGAAAACACTCTTAATCGGTATGTTAGAAAAAAACCTTGTTTTAAATAGCACAGAAAGAAGGTGGAAAGGGCAAAAGTTAAATTGAATCGGAAGTTTAAGCTACAGGAAAGAGTTACATACTCACCTGCAATTTTTTAAAAAGCATTTAAAGCGTTTTATTAGTAGCCAATCTTTGTTTAAAACTTTAAATGCGTTTTAAATTATTAATTTAAATTGTTAAAAATAAATAATTTAAATTTATTAATTGAAATGCGTATTTAAAATTAAAAAAAATTAAATTATTAATTTACATTTTAAAGTCAAGAATTCTTAAAAAAAAAAAAAAAAAAAAAAAAAAAAAAAAAAAGATGCAAACTCGGAACATGACTTTTTTGATTATTTAACATTAATTTTATTTCGATAAATTTGAAAATATATTTATTTTTTGAAAATATGATTTTTTTAAATATAAGTAACATCCTTTTTTTAGTTGTGTTTATAATATTTTTAATATTAATATTTAAAAAAATCCTGAAACAAAATTAAAATTATATTTTGACCTTTAATTAAATGAAATAAAGTTTGAAATTCGATGAAAATATTTCGAGTTAAAACGATTTTAAATTACCCCAATTTAAAAAAAAATAATTTTAAAAGTTTTAAATTTTCTGAGAAATTTTAGGATATGATTTTACTTGCAAATTATATGGTTAATTATCACAAAAAACAGAAAAATCTAATTCTAACTCAATAAATATATATTTTTACATGTATCCTGGAACTTTTAAAGTAGCATTGTTTCTTGAATAACACGCCTTTCAAGTTGTGTCTAATCCGTTAAGACCTGACGAATTATTTAAACAGGCATAACTCCATGAGTTTTGCAGATATGAACATGGAACTTTTCGTGTTTAATTCAGAAATGAATAAGGATAAAATTCTAATTGGAAATTTTACCCTACGGGGGCGGTATAAAAATTTAATTTTCGTATTTTCTCAAATAGACCTCCCATGGAGTTGTAACTTTTCTCATCAAATTTTCCACCCTTTTTTATGAAACTTTGCAATTGGAAGTATGTGCCTAGGGACATTAATTAAGGAGATAGCCTGTTGTTTAGATATTGATGAATCACCCTGTATATATATATATATATATATATATATATATATATATATATATATATATATAATATATACACTCATGTCCAAAATTAAGGTCACAAACATAAAATCTGTGAAAACAGATGAACTATTCACTGTGTTGCCACGAAATTTCGCACAGAGGTATATTACAATGGTGGAAAGATAACAAAATGGAAAAGATTTTTATTGTGAATTAAGAAACAGGGTATATCAAAAAGTGTTAAATCATAAATCAGAGATAAAGCGTTTATCTCGAGAAAAGTCTGTCTAATATGGACTGTGACCAGTGTGCACTGCTATACAAGCGTCACAAAGGGCTTTCATACTCTTTCTGATGGTGTCAATAAATGTTTATAGCAACAAAGCCCATTCTTCAAAAAGCGCGGCTTTTTACTCCTGGCGGATCCTAGGAGGGGGCTTACGCTGTGCAAAGGCTCTTCCTAGACCATCCTAAACATTTTCAATAGGATTGAGGTCCGAAGACCTCCAAGGTCTTTTCATACGGCGAATATCCTCTTCAAAAAAAAAAACATCAACAATGTAAGCTCTGTGTGGCTTCGCATTATCGTCCCTAAACATGAAATCCGGGCCTACAGCACCCCGGAACAACCTCACATAGGCTTCATTGACTTCGTTGCTATAGTGATGTGTGTTGATAGTACACGCATTGAAGACGTGCAGTGGTGTACGACTGTCCAACCTTATGCTGCCCCAGATAAGAATTCCTTTGCCACCAAATCTATCGATTTCTTTTACGTGGGAAGGATGATAGCTCCACGTTCTCTCCAGATGAAGATTCGACGAGAATCACTCTGCTATGTAAATCTCGACACACCACTGAAAAGAACATGCCCCCATTCTTGTTGTGTCCAAGACGGATGTCTTCGGCTCCACATCATCCGGGCTCTCTTGTGGATGCAGTGAAAGGGACACACACGACTGGATGCCTGGCGTTGGGATGAGGTCCTTGAAGCCTATGTGAGGTTGCGCAGGGGTGCTGTAGGCCCGGACGTCTTGTTTATGGACGATAATGCGAAGCCACACAGAGCTTACATTGTTGATGATTTTCTTGCAGAAGAGGATATTCGCCGTATGATTTCGCCCTCGAGGTCTCCCGTCCCCAGTTCTATTGAACATATTTGGGATGGTCTAGGAAGATTCATTGCACAGCGTACCCCCCTCCCCTCCCAGGACCCGCCAGGAGTTAAAAGCCTAGCTTTTGGAAGAATGGGTTTTGTTGCCACAAACATTTGATTGACAGCCTCATACACAGTATGAGAGCTCATTGTGCGGCTTGTATAGCAATGCACGGAGGTCACACTCCATGTAAGACAGACTTTTCCCGAGATAAATGCTTTATCTCTGATTCAAAATTTCACATTTTTTGATATACCCTGTTTCTGAATTCACAATTAAAATCTTTTTTATATTGTTATGTTACTATATTCTTTCTCTCATTATAACATACATCTCTGCAAAATTTCGTAGCAACAGAATGAATACTTCATCAGTTTTCACAGATTTTATGTTTGTGACATTAATTTTGGACATAGTGTACTTGCACCTCTTTTGAAGATCCGGCATCTCAAATAACAACTAAAACTTACTACAAAAGTACGAAATTTAAAAGCAACCGCAAACGACATGTGGTTGCTTTTAAATTTCTATTTCGACAGCTTCTATATGTATCTTATTATATACAAACATTACATTGCCATTAATCACCAGACTCGTTCAATTTTAGACATTTTGTTAAACATTTAAAGATATACTTCAGGATTATGAAGAATATGTTTGACTTCATACTTATCAATGGCGATTTGATCAGAATGACAGTTGGTGGTCCAAAAAAAAACTAGTCGGATGTGCCAAACCCAAAACTTTCTTCTACCTTATACATCTTAATATTTCAAAAAGTAGTTACACATGTTAATACTTCAATGTTATTAGTTCAATACTATACCAACTTTGATTTTCATCTTAAATTTCTGCTTCAGTCAATTAAACGGACTAAAAACGAGTTAATCTATATCATGATATTTGTTAAAATTAATAGTTTTTTCTTATTCTGCTGTTATCAGGTGTTTGCGAATAGCCGGCTTAGCAGGAAGCGAGTTTCCGCCGCTGCACGAGCCGCCGATGGACAATAGAACTATAAAAATCAAGAAAACTATACAAAAATCGCTATCACAGAGCCCCTTTATCGCGCAATATTTCCAAATTAAAGGAGGGCCTGTTGGCCAAAGCCAAGAACATGCACAAAAAATTTGGTTTAATTGTAGGCATAATTTTATACACTTTTCGATGGTACGATAAAGAAAATGGCACAAATATTGCTATTACAGCGCCCCCCGCCCCCTTCCGACAGATTTATTTTCAAATTCAGGGAGGAATTCCTTGCCATAACCAGAAACATACACAAAAAATTGGTTCAATTCTATGCATAACTTCATGCGCTTTTCGATGGTACAACAATGAAAATGGCACAGACATCGCAATTATAGCGCCCCCTTCTGGCGGAATTTTTTCAAGTTCATCGAGGGCCTACTGACCGTAGCCTTACACAAACACAAAAAATTTGATTCAATTGTATGCATAATTTTATACAGTTTTCGATGATACAATAATGAAAATGGCACAGACATTAGAGCGCCCCCTTCCGGCAGATTTTTTTCAAATTCAGGGAGGACTTGCTTGCCATAGCTAGAAACATACACAAAAAATTTGGTTCAATTATATGAATAACTTCATACACTTTTCGATGGTACAATATTCAAAAGGCACAAAAATCGCTATTACAGGCCCCCTACCGGCGAATTTTTTGCAAATTAAGGAAGGACGTGCTTGCCACAGCCAAGAACTTAAAATATTTTTTGGTTCAATTCTATGCATAACTTCATACATTTTTCGATGGTACAATATTTAAAATCGCACAAAAATCGCTATGACAGCGCCCCCTACCGGCGAATTTTTTCTAAATTCACGGAGGACCTGCTTTCCATAGCCAAAAACTTAAAATAAAAATTTGATTCAATTCTATGCATAATTTCATACACTTTTCGATGGTACAATATTTAAAATCGCACAAAAATAGCTATGACAGCGCCCCCCACCAGCGATTTTTTTCAAAATTCAAGGAGGACCTGCTTGCCATAGCCAAAAACTTAAAATAAAAATTTGGTTCAATTCTATGCATAACTTCATATACTTTTTGATGGTACAAGGGCGACAGACAGATGGACCAACAGGTTCACGGACAGACAAACATTTTCTATAAACATGTTTTTTGGAATCTCTGACTTCTGAAACGCGTAAATCCGTCGAAAACCGGAAGTCGAAAAAAATTTCGATTATAATACTATTCGTCTATTGAAGATAGAAGAAAGTAAAAATCAAACAAAAATAATAATGCCCTATAAAATGAACTCAGGAAATTATCTATCGCAATTGCTTATGAATATATGGATATTGTACAATATATGTATTCATATGTGGAAGAATAGAACATATATTGATGGAGATATATCGACTTTTTTAAGTTAAAAAATTGTTGCATGTTTTTTGTTTATATCATGCAGGGTTTTTCACCAAATTTAACGCCAGTTTTAAAAAAAAAAATTAATGTAATTTTTTTAAAAATGTACTAGAAATAATAAGGTGTAACTGAATTGTAAATATATTAAATATTTGATGAAATATGAGCAGTTGAATGATATATTTTTTATCTGCGCGTGCGCGGACGATAATTTCTTTTTTTCATGATTTGATAGTCAACTTTATGGAGCAACTCTATTAAAAAAAAAAAAAAAAAAAAAAAAAAAAAAAAAAAAAAAAAAAACAGTCAAATACCTTGAAAATTCAGAAAGACATCGGCGATAAACTGAGCTGATTTTTAGTTGTTTTCTAAAAACAGCTAAATGATAGGGGGGGGGGTGTCCATAAATTGTCGTTTTTATTTTTTACTTTTTTTAAATTTTCATTTATGCTTTAGTTCTTGGGATATCACCAAAACGAGTCTATTCGAAGAAAAAAAGAAGTATCAAAATCTAAGTATTTCTTCTAAATCTAATCCTTGACATTCATTAAGTACAAACTCCTTTACTGAAAATCAGATAATACAAAATGACAATTTGTGGAAAATCCCTTAACATTCAGCAGCTTTTAAAGAGCAACTAAAAATTGGCTCACTATATTGCCGATATCTTTCTGAATTTTCACGATATTTGTCTGGCCGTTTTTTAGGAGTTGCAGCTTAGAGTTGACTATCAAATCATGAAAAAAAAAAATAATTATCGTGCGCGCATGCGCAGATAAAAAATATTTCATACAATTGCTCATGTTTCATCAAATATTTAATATATTTACATTATAATTGTATTATATTATTTCTACTACATTTTGTTAAATTTTCTAAAACTCGCATTAAATTTGATAAAAAGGGCTGAATGATATATGCAAAAAATGTGAACATTTTTTTAACTTTTAAAAATAATTTGATATATTTCCATGAATATACGTTGTATTCTTCCACAAACGAATACATATTTGTACAATATCCATATATTCGAAAGCTATAGCGATCATTTGATTGTATCATATCGTGCATTTTATTTTACAGGGTTAAACATTGTATTTGCAAACATTTTAAAGTATAAAAAATTTCATATTACATGTCTGCAAGGTTTGAACTTCGGAATAATACCATTAATGGCCATTTAGAAATTGCGTTCAAATTAAGATTCATTAAACAAATATTTAGTTTAGAATGAAAGAAAAATATTGTTACACAAAATCATAACTTTACAGCTACATAAAGAAAAACTGTTTAGATTTTAAAATATTTGTCTGTTATTCATATATCTAAACAAAATTTCGAAAGATTACATTAAACAAGTATACAGTATAACTATTCTTCTTTCCAAAAAAAAAAAAAAAAAACGCCCGACAGATTTCAGAATCAATAAGTCCTGCTTCAGGCCCGGCCCAAGTCTAAAGAAAGAAAATGTGACAGATCAACTTCTTTTACTGGTGTTTCCATTTTAAGTATCTATGTTTCAGAAATGATACATGATAAAAAAAATTAATCTGATTCACATTGCATACGTATTCACTAAGCTATGATTTCATAAGTTTTTTTTTTTTTTTTGTAGTTGTAATTTTTTTTTTTCATTTTCACAACTAATTCACGAAAAAAACTTACGCTAAGTTTTAGTCAATGAATTTTATTTGACATTGCGAGGGTAAATATGTTTTGGTAATACATGGTAAATATGTACATACAAAACGGAAAATAAAATCGTGTTGACACATAACAAAGTAATATCTATATTATAAATCACAGAGCAGCCGTTATTATTCCGAAGCTCAAAAGTAGTATTAAATGCAACGTTATGCTAGACCCCTTTGACTGCATATATGTTTGCTTCCGAATATAAAATATTAATATTTACTGAATGTAATAGGTTTGAAAGGTGTACTTTGAACGACAATTTATTTGGGAAATGCAACTTAAATTTACGATTTATAATGATTTTTGAAGTAATTTTCGGGCAAGTAAATTTTTAATCTATTACACGTGACGTAACGATTAGTATTTGTTTATTATTATAATCTAATGTAACATAAATATAACATAACAGAAATAGAGATAATAACAGAGATAATAGAGAATATAATACATTCAAAACTAAGGAAAAAGTGACAAGGCTATCTTTTAATACGTTATGATAAGGTGTATGTCATAAAACTTCTATAACTAAATTTTCCAATAAGATAAGAGTGTTTATTTCAGAGGATGTAGTTTTTTAAACGCCTTATTATAGAAAAAATCAATAAACATATTGTTGGAATTATTTCCGGGTTCATTTTTTTATTACCATTCCCCTACGGTATTATATAATTGGAAAAGTTATATGCAATACATCAAAGATAAATTTGGAGCATCCTCTGGGACATATGAATAATCAAAGTCATAAAGCATATCTCGATATCTAAGGGTACATTTGATCTTTGGTTTAACGACGGAGAAATTTGTGTTTTTTATAATATAGATTTAACAAGTGTTCGGTTACAGCCATTCTTTTATATGAACTTTGGAATATTTAGATTGGTTAGAAATGGCCGAAAGGCAAAACTTAATTTATTCAACAGTGCCGATGCAGATTTAATGTATCTAGCATAATTCGCAAAAATGATAAACTTCTTCGCAGTTAATTTTTAAGGAAAGAACTTGGTACGTAATCAAAGAACATCAGTTATTGAGAGGGAAATAACTTTGAATTTATAGGGCTGAAATGTTAGCTTGATAACAAACAGCTGAAAAAAGCTAAAAAAAAGCACAGATTAAAATAAAATTTACCCTCTTTACTTTCTGGTGTTCCAATTTTGAGCAAAATCTCCTTCGCTCCATTCGCTCATCATGCGATCCACCATCTAGAATTCTGACTAACTAGACAGTATATTGATACTGATTTCGTGCATGTAGATATTTATTTTTCTAAGAAACTTTCAGTAAAGGATTTTCGTAAATGTTGTATGTGCTGCAAGACAGTAGGATACATATATATCTAGTACTGCTGGGAAGAACTTGACACTCCATAAAATTCTGCTACAAATACTGATATCCCCCTCAAACATACTACTGTAACTTAAAAGAGTATAGTTTGTGATCATTGTTTTCTGGTTAGAGCTTATAAAGCTAACAACCATAAATGCAAGTGAACCTAAACATTGAATATTAAAAAGGATAAACCTTCGTGTAACTTTCAGGGAAACTAACATGAGAGTTAATATGAAATTAAAAGCTTTTTTAAGGAATTTAACCTTAAAGATATTCTAAGCAGTAAAGTAGGATTTCATTTAAAATAAATCAATGGATGATGTAAAGAAAATAAGAGATTCACTTTAAATTAATAGTTAATAAAATTTATTTTCACAAACATCTCAAAACAAGAGACACTGTATGCCATATTCTTTACTTAAATTCAAATTTAACTTTGAACAATGATTAATAAAAATACCTCGGAGTTTGTTGAGAACCTGAGTAACTTCATCATCCTCCACGGTCCGTCCTTCCGTGAAGTGTCTGCTACTGCTTCCTGGAAGGCATTCATTGTCACAAGTAACACCTTGGTGATTTTAGTATTTGGGCCATTGATACCAAGACTACTGTTAACTTTCTAAAAGTGGTTTTGACAAAATGTGTCAATAATTCAGCAGAATAATCTGCAAATCACGTATATCCATGTGTCAATATCCAATTCCAGAATTAAGAAAATGGCAAGAAAAAAATCCCATAAGGATGATCTCAAAGATATACTTTCAAAGTCATAGACAAAGTGACACTGTGATGCACTCAGAACGCATCAGATAACCATTATGTATACGTGCTGTATCTAATTTTTAAAAAATCGTTTGCGTCTCTTCCCTCATTGGGGATCCGTACACGTCCTACGATTCAGAATGGTAAGGACCTGCGCCTCCAAACCCTCCTATTTTGTCGAGACTGTACCCCCAAGACAGGGTATCTTACCTACTGTGTTGAAAGTTCAGGGCTATAAAACGTGCAACCCTATTATAAGTTTTGGCCTAATGCTCACCCCTTTGATGACATTAGAAAAAAAATCATTTTCCCAATACATTAGGTTTCTATAAAAAACATAAAAAGTATAAAAGATAAATACGTTATTAACAATCTATCATTATAAAAAGTTCTACATATATAATACACATACTTTTTAATATTTTTAGACAAGGAATTCTTCTATCTAGACTTTATCTAGAGATATGTTAACACGGTAGGACGATCGCGAGGTGTTTTGACACCCCCGAATGTATTCGTCTGCTGTCGGTGAGTGTTTATAATTTATTGATTATTAATTTTTAAAATTAACTATAATATAACATTTCAGTTATTATTTTTCACGAGAACGAGTGTAATTATCAGGAATTTCACTAACAGACAGAATTCTAAAGTTTTTCGTATTTATACCATTTAATACGTTTGAGGTGTGCTGACACCCCATGATCGTTCTCGTGTTATGTTTCACGAAGCAAGTCCTGCCGGGTTAAAATCCAATCACGCTGATTTTTCATCAGTCGTAAGGATGATGGAGAGGAAATAGAAAATATTAAATTATCTAACTGCAGGTAAAAAAAGCTACATTCAATCATGCAATAAAGTGGTAATGTGAACTTATTTGTGAGTTTTTCCGACAAATGAACACTCTAAACGTGTATTGGTATGCTTTAATCACTGTGCCAAACAAAATAATATTTAGTATTGTAAGATAATTTAAAGATGAAGAGAACAAAAGTACTGTGCACTTTTTGAATTTGTTGATATTGTAAATTCTGAGACAAGTACGATGATAGAGTGAAAACAGAGACTGATTTAACGTTAAATACGCTGAACTATTTCGTCGAATATAGGCAAGGGTATCTGTTTAGAAAACTGTCTATAAGTAAATGAAACATAAAAGATTTTTCACAAAAAGTAATTTTTTTAATTTTATAACATTAAAAAATATGAAACTAATTAAAACATGCGACTAAGAGCTACTTCAACGAAATGTGTTCTAATATGTTGAACATCGTATTAAACGTACAAACTTTAGAACTGGAGATTTAGTATTAAAAAATGAAACTAGAAAGTGTTACAACTTCGAAGAGGAAATCTTTAAAAAGGAATCTTCCTTTTTTGAGAGACCAAAACACATTTTCTTGTGTACATACAAAACGCTCAACGAGGGATGACGTTTTAATGAACAACTCGCTTATAAAGTGTCTGGATATGTTAAGTGTGAGCGTGACGTCAAAAATGTAACCAGTGTGGCGAAACAGACACCTGTCTATTCTATTTTACTCTCATTTTCCAAGGTATGAGACAATATCTTGGAGTTTACGGTTACCGGTTTTCGCACTTATTTGATGCAAATTAGGCTTGTCAATCAAATCAATCTGCGGAGTATATAAGACGAAGCGAAAGTATTTGACTTCGGATTTGGGTAAAATCCTGCCTCTGAAGGTACTTAGGCCTGCGTAAGTATTAAAGAAAGGATTTTACGCCATGCGGAGTAAAGTTTGGGATTGTGATTGAAGTGCAACCGGTGCACAGCGGAGTATTTTTCCAATTTAGCCGGCCAAAAGTCAATTTTTCGAAACACAGTTGAGGAGAGAAAAATGTAGCTAATTGTTAAGACAAATAGATGGGGATTCAAGGTACACATATAAATTTTTCCGATAAAAGTGCATGTCACATGTTACAATGTTTTCCACATACCCTCTATATATACCTAAAAAAAAAATCCTATTTTCAATGAAAACTACTAAAAAGGGATAATAATCTGAAAATTTAATCAATAAAAAACTTTACTCCAATTTTTCAATAAGAAATGTTTTTGGCCGGCTAAATCCACCAAATACTCCACTGTACGTTGGTACGAAATTTTGATTCATATTTGTAGTTTGAATAAAAGAAATTCTGTTTGACAACAACGGGTTGTCAGCTAGATTGTATTGAAGATTTAAGTAGTATTTAAGTTGCAGCTCAAGGTATAATTTCAGCTTGTTTCTATCAAGCTGAACTATCGAAGAGGTTTATGTGAGTTAAATCTTTCATACTTCTTAGTTAGTAAATTTGTTAATGTCCTCGCTTGTTCGCTTAGTCTTAGGCCAAATTTTCGAAGAAACGCTATCACTTCCCTGCCCGATTTGTTTAAGTAAAGATGTTTTTAGATTTCATATTGGAACATGATTCATTCATTACGTAGCGGCCTTGCCGGGGTCATTACAAGGTGTCATAAAAAGTGGTTTTTAGTAGACTTTTGACATAGCACACTCGAATTTCATTTAAACACGCTGTTTGATTAAAAATTGCTGTCAATTCAAAATCAATGCAAAATTGCTATAGCAAATAATATCAAAGATTGCGGGGCGAAAGCCTCGAACGCGTTCACTGGTAAGTATTAAATTTATAACTATTGTTTTGGGTATTTTTCAGTTATATCAGTGAAGAAGAAATTCTACAGAAAAACAAAACCGATTCTGGAAAATAATATTAATACTTTTTTGATAAAAATAATAAAAGGGGACATACGCGTGGAGCAGAAAAATAAATCTATCATTGAAAAAAGTCAAAAAGTCAATTAAAGCTGTTCTCAAATTCAAACTGGCTACATTATGAAACATCCACGAAAAAAAAAAAAAAAACTCCGACTGTTATTGGCAAGTTCTTTTATAAAGGTAAGTTATAATAGAAAAACAGTTTTCTATTTATCAATAAAGGCAAAGGATAATACAGAAAATACTGTCAAATTTGAGTATTTTGAAAAGAATTTCTGGATGCTGCAGTCCAAGGAATGGGACACAAATTGCCTTAAGTCAAGACGTATTGCATTTCTTCTAAAATTAAAAACGTTCTTTGATTCGAAATCACTACCTTAATCATGGCTTCTAATTTTATTCTTTTGCGTTTAAAAATGAGACCTTGCCAGGAAATTCTGCAGTGGTAAGAGAGGAAAAAAATAATTTTTGGCGAAACGTCGTAAAAGTATGTGAAATGATGATTTATGTACATATAAAAAGTTAATATAATTAATTATATTAAATTTTATAGAATTTTCCTTTTTAGTTTTTATACGGATCGACTCAACATATCATAAATTTATAATTTATTAACATTTGTAATATGGCAATTTAAAAAAAAATCCTTGTCAGAGGGGCTGAAAATTCATTAATGAAAAAAATGAAGTTAGTAAAAGTCCAGAAATAAAAACAAATCTATACAGTTTAAGCCATTAAACTTTATTTTCCTCCAGCTATTTAAAACGAAAAAGAAAATAAATCCCAAAATGGAACAAAATTTCTTAAAAACCCATTAAGAGCTGAATGAAATTTAAAAGTTTTATGAAACGACGATAATATTTGAATGGTATATTTTACATTCTAAAAAGTTTTACTTCCATATATCTGATTAAAGGGAAACAAAATGATTTCGGAGGAATTAAATTTCTATTTTTTTTTTTTTTTTTTTGATAAAAAAGTGGAGTGATTCATGAATTTAGAATGGCTTCTACATTGTTAATTTTAAATATTTTTCAACATTTCTCATCTTTTTTTTTCTTTTATGCATATATATTTTAATTTATTTTGTTCCTTTTGATGGGTAAGTGCAACCGGGGATGTTTGACAATACGGGAGATTTTGACCCACTAATGAAAATCAATTTTACTTCATTTCGAAAATCTTTTTTGCTAAATAAGCGCAAAGTAAATAATATTATAAACATTTTTTATTAGTTAATACTATTTTCCAACCATTTGTAGCGATAGTAAAATTCAGTAGAATTTTGCAATTTTTCAACAAAAAATTTGTTTTTGTTTTGTCATTGGTAGGGTAGACCGGGTCACATTTCCGCGGATTTTTTTCAATGGATTTTCTAATTTTTATGTTTAAACTTAGAAAATTTTAGCTACTGTGGTTTTATAAAGCAATTAATAAAGTCAAAAGTTGTGTATTCAATTGTTGCCCTATTTGTGTTTTTAACCGTAAAAAACATTTTTTTAGGTCCAAGTCCTTTGCGTAAACGTGCCCCATTCCCGGGGCAAGTTTACGCATCAAGTGGGGCACATTTACGCATATTATAAGTGATACCAAGGAATAAGTGAAATAAATATTTAATCAAACTGAAATGTTTTATTTATAACTTAAAACACTGTTTAAAAAAAAAAAAAGGAATTAATTAAAGAACATTTTATAGGCTAAACTGAAAACATAGGGCTTATTTCTAATTGAAAACAGAAATTATTTAGTCATCTTTATCATCACTGTTACAGTTTTTACAAACAAAAAATAAAGTATTTCCTTTTGCACACTTGTCATGGGACCGCCTTTTGCATCTAAGGCATTGAACCTAGTCTTGACCTTATTTGGATTGGTTGTATGATTTCAAACAATAAATACATACACAGTTTTCATCTTCGTCATCAGATTCATTCACTATTTTCTTTATTACAAAGTGTACAAACTTCTTACCTTTTGCAGTTTTTGTTTTCATACTTCTTCCTTTGCTGTCTTCTTGTTCTGCTTCCATAGAAACTAGTAAATTTTTATGTAATTTCTCCTTTTTGAACGTGCGTAAACGTGCCCCGCCACCCTGTTTGTATTTATTTTTAGCGTGCAACAAAAATTAATAACATTTCTCTTCATACAAATACAGTTCTCAAAAAAGGATAAAATTCTGCTAATGTCCATGTATTTGTTTATCCTTAACTAAGTATTATGAGTTCGCAACAGCTTTCAATATGTTCAACACAAAATTTACTCACCTTGACAGAAAACAGATTATCCTTTCATCCTGCAAGACCGAAGTTCGACTGACGCCCAAAAACCTGTGAGAATACCCACTAGGGAGCAGCATCAATCTGTCATGACTGGTTACGCGCCAGCTATAACTCGTTTTGAGAAAAATGCACTGCGTAAACGCGCCCCATGCGTAAACGTGCCCCGGTCTACCCTACTCGCAACTTTCTCTTCTAGTAATGAATCAAGTTAATGAAAGTATTTGTGCTTTCAAGTGTACGTGATAGGCCTTGATACAAAGTGCTTTTTTTTTTTAATCTTACCTTTATCTTTAAAAAAAATGACCCAGATACAGAAGTTTGAAATTTTATAATGACTAGCATTTTGAAACAAGACAACAGCTTAAAAAAACAACAAGAGATTAATTTATGAGATTTTTTGAACGTGATTTCTAGCAAATTATCTTTCATTGTGGTAATTATTTTTCAAACTCTCATAGCATAAAACTAGATATCTGCTATTGTCAAATTCTTTCCAAGCTTGATGACACTTAATAACTGAATAATTTGGCGATATTCTCATTTAAAGTCAGTATTCTCTAAAACTGGAATGAATCTTCTCTAATCGGGTTCTTCGCATTTTAGCTTCGTGTTTTGATCTAAATTAGCTAAAATCTTGAAGCCAATAAATGTGCCTTTTCTTCCAGGTTCAAGTTGGAAGAACCTTTACAATTATGACGTTGTAAAAAGATGGAATACATAATGAGCTATTTACATGATGCAAACAGATGCTCTTGTATGTTAAACACGTTATGAGTACGTTAATAAAAAATAATAAAAAATCCCAGGTATCCCTAGCATATTTCTTTTTAATTATTGAAAAAGAAGAAAAAAACAATGTCCGTCATCCATACAATCGTAAGATTTAAATGAAATTTTATATAATAGTTTGTATAATATAATGTAGTACAATATTAAACGTGCAGAAAAACTATTCATATCCCTAAAGGTCTCAAACACAGATTTTAATCTTTTAGCACTAGTATTCCAAAAAGAATTTTATCTCAGAAATTCTCTGATTAAACAAGGCAAGAATTTTTTCAAAATTTCTGGTATGAAAAATCACTATATGTTGTCATTATATGTCCTATATTCGTACATCACGTATATGTGACGCTCGTTGCAAAGGTATTAAGTAAATGGGATTTTTGGCAAAGGAAACGTACCATAACCTTAGTATTGGAAAGAGTATCAATTTTATGTGCATTACGGCTTCATTTTCCTTCTGTCTCTGTCGCTATTCATATTACTTTTCTCATAATGTTTTTATTTCATGTTTTTAATTTCTATGGCATTTGTTTTTTGGTGACTTTTCTTTTATGGCACTTTACCACTGTAGAAGTTTTTCTTTAAACAAAAAAAGTTTTTCTTTAACGATTTCTTAGATCTTGCGTTAAATTTTCAGTATATCATTGAATATAAGTAAATATGTAAGAAAGATGCAAAATGAAAATACTTCTGGGTCACTTTATTTTACACATTATAAAGAAAGATAATCCTTGGTACTTTATTAAAGAAAATATTTGTCGAGAAATCGAAGTCTCTTCTTATATACAGTGTGCAGTAATCGTAAAAAGATAGGGTCATTGTGCCATAATCATATGGATATGCCATTATTATATGCACATTGTATAGCTTTATTTGAGAAATAGGAGTTATACGGAGTTTCTAAAAAATATTAATAGGGTATTCCACCATGTACCTCCCACTTCAACCCTGCTTATATAAAGTATGTATCTTTATAAAAAGCAATATGAACATAATACTCTGTGAACATACTCTAAATGCTGCTTACTTATAAAAGAAATTTGTTGTGAAACTTTCTTTATTGAGCACTTACAAAAGCCAGGAATATACAAATTACAACTTATGCAACTAAATATCTTGGACTTGCAATTCTAAATCTTATTAAGCTTCTTCTTCTGAGAGTAGACAGTTGAAATTTACAACGCTATCGTTATCTCCTATCTTTTAAATCAAAATTAAACAATTTCCTCATACGTGCTTTTGTAACAACTTGAACGGGTATTTAATATTTTATCTGTGAGACATTTTTCCACCTACACATTTACTATTTTATTCATTCAAATATTTTCACTAGAGACAGCTATAATCCTCATGACTATATTATTTACTGACAAATAATCCCTAAAACCTATATTTGTTGAAGGAAATATGCGATAATCGTTACGCATCTTTGAAAAATACATAAACCCTAAAAATATTAAGAATACGAACGAAATTATCGCTTATAATTTTATTTTCCTTCTTCAACATTTGGAGTTAAAAAACAAAACAAATTTTATTATTAGGTAGAAGTTGGATACTCAAATTAAGATTTGCATTTTTCATTTTCAAGCTTCATGAGTTATACTATCTACGTTCATATGCTTCAAACAAATTAATTGTAATTTATTTAGCTAAATTTTCAAAGAATGGCCTTTGGATATAGATATATTTTATTGGACTCATGTGCAAAGTGTCTTCGTTATTAAAATTCATATGTAAAATGAGTCATTGATTATTATGGCATATATTGAGTATAAAATACACCTTGCATTTTTAAAGGGCTGTACGGATACAATTAAAAACTTTTAAATGAAAATCAGAAAATATAACATAAAAAAAATATGTCAGTTATCATCCTTTACACAAGAATCTTTCAAATATCTATGTAGATTACATGACGCGCTATACGGCAAAGATGTCTATGTGTGGCGCTGTTGAATGGGTAATTTTGTACTTGGGGATGACGGTACTGTAACACCGAGATTTTCTTTTCCGACTATGCACGAGTTCTGCTTATTGACGGAGCCATCCAAGGAAAAATAAGCTTCATCGTAAAACTAAATATTTCACACACAGATTTCACCAGCATCCAGCTGCTGCGAACATCTCACATGCATTAATGGTAACAGCAATAAGAAGTTGAACCGTCTGTATCCTGTACGAAAACAGATGGAGAATGTGGTGCATCATATGTCGCGTGGACATGCACCGTAGTAGAGTCTTAGCTGCAACATGTCGAACAGAAACCGAGACAGCTGTTGGACCACTTGCTGAAAGATTTAACATTCGCAGCTGTAACTTTCATACGCGGATGCATCAGATCATCATTACGGTTCCGAAGTCCGTCAAAAAAAATTCTAACTGAACCTCAATTGTATCCCTTTTTTGTCCTTTTGTGACATTAAATTTCCTCTGAAAACTTCGTCTTGTTTCTAAAATACCGTGGCCCACGCTGTAAAATTCCAAAACACTGAATATCTGTTGTTCTAATGAATAAAACTTTTCTGCATAGCAACTTAGAATTTCGGAGCAGTACACACTAGCAGCATGATGACAAAGTTCAGAATGGCTATCTGACGGACTGCGTTTCTCCACAGTTCTAGCAGATCGTATGCAACGTCATATATTGGTAAATGTCATAACTAAATTTTAAATTCTATGTCGATGAAAATTTACTTGTTCCCCAAGTACAATGCAAAAAAAGTGGATTTCTATCGCCTTCCGTTTTTATTTTATTAGTTTTTTAAATGCATCCGTCACTTGTGGGACACCCTGTATATATGTGACATACATATTAGTATCTATTTACGTATAAGACATAGAGATTGCCGTAGCAAATAAATGCGAATCCGTGTAACTGCATACGTTCATGTAACCCATTGTGAATTATGAGAGATTATTCCTCAGCACTTTCTGGGCTTTCATTAAAACTATTACCCCTGTTTTACTGAACGGATTTTTTTTTTGGTAAATTTCATATTACTAAAATATACCTTTTCTATTACATTATCAGACATTAACAGAACAAAAACAGATTGTTTTTTAATTACGTAATTCGAATTTTGTAACATACATTGGATTCCTTTTTAACCTACATATTCATGTACATTCACATATAAGACAAGGAGATTGCACTATCAAAAAAGAATACGCTGTTCTCTAACTCCATAAAACTATTTAGTGAAGTGTATATTATTGTATTCATAGCAGACACATCTGGCGTTGCTGGAATAACCTTAAAGGTTCCAAATTTATTTTCGTCCAAAATTACATTTGTATATTAGGCTTGTCTTTGCCGCCCGGGGAAGTTTGGGTTTGGAAAAATTATTTGAAAATTATTTATTTTTACTACTTACCTGTGTCTAGTGTTGCCAGGTTTCCCAAGTAAATCCGAGCTCTACATGCTCTGGACACACGTATTTTAAAGTAATTTTGTTCGCCTTATCTAATGGCTGAATTATCTGCAATTAAAGATGACGAAATACACTGTATGAAATTAGTGGTGCCCAGAGCATTTGGAGCCCTAATTTATGGCCCTGATTTACGTGGGACACCTGGCAACACTACCTGTCTTCCAAGATTCTCTTTTGTGGAAAATTTCATCTTTATGTCTCTGATAGATTCTCAGACACGTGTTTACCCAACGCGTGCCAAATGCCACACGAAAATTGGTTAACAAATATTAGTGAGACGAAAAATTTACTAGATTTTTTTTTCTCTCTAATATATCGCCAGATGAAGAGAAAAAATATTAAGGTATATACTTTCTTAATTAATTTTTTTGGAATATAAAGGGTTAAGCTTTCTTTTTTGAAACATATATATCAGTGTATATCCACGTATACGACAAAGAGATTGCCGTAGATAACATGAATACGGATGCTTCTACAAATCCATTTAGTGCAGTGTAAATTAATGGATTATTCCTCATCACTTTCTGCAGATAAAAGCCGCCCCTGGTAATGCCCAAACGATAACAAATGATACTTCCCGAAACGGGACAGGGCTATCGATTAGAAAAATGACATTTGGCTCACATTCAGGAACGCCAGTTTGAGGGACAAGGTCGACCAAGGTCCACGTAGTGAGGAAGCCCGCCTGCATCTCACCGGCTAATAATAGAATTACGGTTCGATACTTAATAAAATGACGTCAAAACTCAGATGTATATGTAATCTCAGCTTCTGGGTTTGATATCAATGCAAAAGAAGAAAAAAATAAGTGGAGATTTTATTTTGTTTTATTGCCTTTGAAATTGAAATGGAATAAAGAAACAAAAATCATTCGAAATATTAAAATTATTTAGATAATGTACACCTCCACATCCTTACAACTTAAAAAGAGATTTACTTAAAAATTAAAAGAATCGATTTAAGCATTCAGTAAAATAAAATATGTACATGAAAGTTACATTGCACTAAATGGATTTATTGAGTTATATGCGTCCGGATCCTTACGGCAATCTCTTTATCTAATACTACGAGATAAACTGATATAAATGCCAAAAAAAAAATAAATAAATAAATAATAATAATAATAAAAAGCAGAGAGAAAATAAAAAAAGGAAGAGTTTAACCCTTTATTTCCCAATCTAAGAATTAATACAAAATTCCCCTTAATAATTTTTTATATTTAATCTTTGAAGACATATTAGAAAAAATTATGTAATAATACAATTCCAAAATAGTTATAACGAGCGCGAAGAGGTCATAGTTTTTGTTCGTTATAACAGAGTTATTTGACGTCTACATATAACCAAGACTAAGATGTATTTCAATGAACACAAGAAAGAGGCTGAAATTTTATATAAACTTTTAAAAATTACAAAAATATTAATCTCACAATTAATTTGTAAATTTTTATTTCTAGATAGACATTAAATTAACAATGACATTTTGACGTTTAATTTAATTTTTTTATTCTGGTTTCATAAAAATATTAAAGCACTTTAAAAGTTACTCACACTTAAGTATCGAAGAATAACATAATTAATGTAATTAGATTCTATACTAGTGTTATAAAGAGGTAAAATTTGTTTGTGTGTTTGTAGAGAGTAATCTCTCGAACTAACGAACCGATTGCAAAGCAAAAGTAATGGTTGCAAATTGATGGCAGCAGCCCCTGCTCCAACATATATTTTATTTCGCTGCCTCTACCAACAGGGTGTTGCAGTACCAAAAAATGGTCTAAATTGCGATTTTTGTGATACTGAAGAGGCTGTAACGACCGAAAAACCCCGCAGCCTATTTTGTTTCGTAAGTTGCGAAACTGTTTTTGTCCAGCGGTTGTCCCTGAATCGCAGCCTAGAGCCAGATCTTGTCCACGGATCGCAGCCTAGAGTCAGATCGTGTCCATGGATCGCCGCCTGGGTTTCGGAGACGGACCAACCGTGCTCTCGTATCAGAGAGAAACTTTTTCGAGATGCGGAAAGAGAGCTGAAGATGTTAGGTGAGAGGTCAAGTGAAATGAAGAGAGCTGGTCGCTTGTGAGATGAAGATGCAGTTTGAGAAAATTTTGGTATATAATATACGAATTGATTTGTGCAATGGAAAAGGACTTTTTTTTTTTTTTTGTAGCCGGAGAACGAGTGTGGTCATGGGGGTTTTATTGACTGTGTTTTTAAAGTGATAGATTTTTAGCGATGTGCTGAAAAGTAGTACCTTTTGTTTAAGAGTGACGATGTGTTTTTTAATGGTTGAAGAGATTTTATTTTGAAATATAAACTGTTAAATAAAGTTAATAATCGATGTTAAATCGTCGTTTATTTAGTGCTACCAAAGAACCAGACGACATCGTTACAAGGCTGGAAACTTGAAATTTAGCATAGTAGTTACTTAATAAATGTTCTCTAGAAACAATAAAAAAAATTCGAAATTTAAAAGAATGAAAATTCACAAGAAATTGATTAAAAATTAGAATTACAAGTGAAAAGTGTTCTAAAAACATTCAAAATTACGAGGTCTATGCAATTTTTAAAAATAGAAACATGAAATTTGTCGTGGTAGATATTTATAAGATATAAATGCTTTTTAAGAACAGTTTCTAAAAAATTCTAAATTTAAAAAGATGAAATTAGCAAAAACCGTTCGAAAAATATTCTATATTGCGATTTCTATGGAAATGTTAAAGACAGTAACTAGGTTGTTCCTTAAACAGATTTTTTGCACGAGTCAGACTGGGACGGGACAATAATTTTCATACATGCAGGGCGACCGGGCCTTAAAATTTCTGTCGGTTCAGACTTCTAGGAAGAATAAAGCACAGGCGCAGAAATAAGTCCGGTTCGGCCCGTCCCGAGTCTGCAGAGAAATCAAGGCGCGACCCAGAAAAACTGATGATCAGACTCGACTCGTCTCGAGTCCGTGCAGGCCTCTAGATGGCATTTGAATGGAAAAAAAAACGTGTTCCTAACGGCTGGAAAAATTTAAAAATAAGTTATGAAAAAAATTGAGTTTGAGTTGTAAATTTCGTTCAAACTCACGGATTTTTTTAGCTTTCGTTCAGTTCACGTTTTATCAAAAAGTGAGTCAAGTTCAACTCAGCGTTCACAGAATGTGAACTAAATTCGTGAGTTTCTGTTCAATGAACGCGCTCATACCCAACACTGGTTTGAATCCCGGTCAAACTTGGATGTTTGTAATGGGGCATGTTTAACTTTACACGGAGGTGCCGATAAATAATTAATTTAGTTAATTAAAATAATTAATTTCTCTGAAACTAATCGTACGAAATTTATGAAAATTTACAGTTAAGCTACTTGGAGGGGACCCGAGGACTCCAGCTAGCTGGGGAAAAAATTAAAAAAAAATGAAAGCACAACCGTGTCTGTATGAGTTTGATTTTATTATTGATTTTGTGGTATATTAAAAAAAATATTGAGTTACTTCCTTAACCCTTAACCGAAAACAAAAAAATCCCGTGCACAAACAAAACACTTAATAATTTACCAAATAGTGAACTTAAACATTTAATCTTTAATTGTAATGCATTAACAGGACCAGTTTTTTAATATAACAGCATAAAAATAAGTTTGGAATGTCGGAGAGAGAAAATATTAAGGGCAGATATGTAGACGCAAACATCTCACAGACGAACGTTTCCGGTTAAGGGTTAACTATATATGATCAAATTTCAAATATATTATTATTCTATACAGCTAGTCTAAATGTATATTTGTAATATACATATATTGCGATATTTGTAACATTCAGATGAAAACTGCGGTCATAACAATAAATCACTCACTCTTACGCCATTAAAATACTCCTCGAAAATACCTTACAAATTTCGAAATGTAGGAACTTTTATCAACTTTATTCTACCGCTTATCTAGTAGATAAATACTGAAGAAAACGACTCAAACTTGAAACATAAACTTCAAACAGACTTGAAACTGGAAGTGAAAGAACATAAAAAATATCATATTTATGCAATTATGAAGAAATAGCTTGCAACCATGTTCCTAATATGAACTTTACATTTTTATTAAGAAAATTGGATAAGATATAATAACGTTGAATAGCATTCATATTTAAATGCAAGTGTTTTTGAACTGATAATATTTTGGTTATTTTTTAAAAAAATCGATTAAATCCGATTCACAAGAACTAAAGGTCAACCCGAAACCTACCCAAAATTTGGAAGTTTCTGGATTAAATCCGACACTCAGCAAAAAGTGTAAGACTCTTTCTTGTTCTACTCTTGTTGAAATTGCGATAAAAAGTTTGTTAATTAAAAAAAAAGAAAGAAAGAAAAGGCTGCATTTATTTGCTTGTTGCTTTTTTTTTTTTTTTTTTTTTTTTTTTTTTTTTTTTTTTTTTCGTTTTTACTTGTTAAACATTTTTCTATATTAGGCATGTTTGTAGATTAAAAAAAATCTGCACAGTAATGAAATTGCCTCTAAATTGAAAATATTCAATTCTGTATGAAATTAACCCATTGAACACGATTATCACCATGAAAAACCTTCATTGGCTCTTCTTTGGGAAATACACTGAAAAAAATGGGTACTCAAAATTGAGTAAAAAGTACTCAATTTTAAATACGTGACATACTCAAAATAGCTCCGATCCAAATGTACTTAAAATTGAGAAACACATCCACTCGTTTTTTATCCCATGGTTGTGTTCAAATATGAATCGTTATGTACAGCCCCCCTGAATCTACAAATTAAAGTAAAAATGTACTAACATTTATTTTCCGTTCTAAATTATTAACATGAAACACTTAATTGATTATTTATTAAAAATAATAGAAAATTTTTAGCAAGATACCCAAATCGAATATTTTTATAACAAGAGCTTTATTTGCAAGTACTTTTAAATTATTTTAAAATACCGTACATAATTTAATATTTGAATTATCATGAACATCTTTTATGCCACCCTAAATGAAATAAACCATTACAGGGTACAAAATTGTCGTTTTATTTGGGCTTGATAACATGTGATGTTTCAAAATTGAGAAAAAATATGTTCATTTCTGATCCAAACATACTCAGTTCGATGTGAATACATCAATTTACTCATTTTTGAGTACTTCATTTTTATCAGTGTACAGATGTCCAAAGTTAAGATTTTTATCAAAAAATGTACATATTTAAACTAATATTTTACTAATATATGAAATGTAACATATATATTTTTTAACAGAAATCGAATTCTAGAAGCTTCAAATATGTGAATCTAAAATTACAGCTCATTCCATGTAGTAGATTTTAAGTTAAGCTTAAAAAAAATACCCGTATTGCTGTTTGTTTTGGAACAATATTAAGAACACTTTTAACATTAGAAGCTCCAAACGTTACATCTGTATATATCCTAAACAACTTCTCTAAACGATTTCCTGTTAGACGATTGAACTATTAAGCAGACTACTGCTGTAACTATAATAGAGATGCCCCTAAAATTGAACACAAAAAACAAGAGAAAAAGAAGAGGTTTGATTGATGATAAAATATTCCATTGATGATAAATGGTAAACTTTTTCATATTGTTCATAAATTCTGAATTCAATGTAAAAAGTAAAAAGAAAAAAAAAGAATTTTATTTTATTTTTATAAATATTTTATGTTCTTTGACATTTAACTTAAAATCATATTGTTTCATACTATCCATACTTTTACACCGAAAACTAACATTAAAATTTTAATGGTTAATTCATATTATGGGACACCACATTAGTATAAAAATATATAGTTCATTTTAAAGACGAAAAATAATGTTTTATTTTGTAGACCAGTGTAATTTTGGGCAATTTAATTTTCTGAGCGAGTAAATTCACGGTATATTGGTACCTTTAAAATGAAAGTATAATATCGATGCAATCATCTATAGCTTCTTTACATATTTTCTTTTATATTTTAAATAGTACAAATTATTTAAGTGAATGATCTTCGCTAATTGCATTATTGAGAAAATTATTATGTGTTTGAATTTTTAGCATTATCATGAAATGTGTATTCAGATAACTCGATATCGTCCTATTTTTTACGTCGGAAATCTCATTATGCACCTTCCTCAAACATTTAAGAACCACTGAAGCAGGAAAATAGTTCTCCAAAATCGACAAAAATCATGTGACTGGTTCCCTTCCATACTATTGGCGGGCTATTCTTAAATGTCAGACAGTCAGATGAGAGAAGAGGTGAACACGGAAGAAAGAATCTCAAGATTGGAGAATTCTCATTTAATGACTCCAACGAGTTTAATTTTTAGATAACAGTAAAACAGAGAAAATGAAATTCATTCTACAGTATGACAAAAAATATATTCTTTTAAAATTTAAAATAAATATTTAATAGCAACTCACGCAATTTCCCTGTGATTTTTTTTTTCTTAATGTGCCATGAAAATACTTTTTTCTCAATAAAGGTATATATTTTCTCTTTTCTTTCATAATTGTTATCTTTAAGCGGCATAAATGTTAATACCTACATAATATCATAAAATTATGAAAATTATAAAGTATGTTAAATATAAGCGATAAAAAATGAGCTGAAAAAAATATAGTAGTAATTGACTTTTCCGATGAAAGCAGAAATGGAACAGTGTAGCACCAGAGAATTAATCGACACCGCTAAATTTTATTAGCATTCTTCGTCTTATTTCAGGATAGAATTTCTGAGACCTTTCAAGGAGAAGAAATTTAGTGGTAACAAACGCCGAAATGCTACGCCACTGTTTCATCACTAATGAGAAGTAAAAACATACATTTAGTTTCAGGAAAAATTAATTAGCTGCTCCCTTCCCAGAGATTAGTAACAAAGAGCAGATAGCTCGACAAATGTAAAATCGGTTTTAACCCTCTAAGTGTTTGGGGCGTAATATTCCGTTCACTAAGCTCCAGGTTTCACAGCAATATAAGCAATATTTAAGATAATATAATTCTATAGATTTAATGAATTTTAAATACATTGAAGAATGATTAATACGTTCAAGAATTACATTCCTATTTATAATTGAGTGTTTTTTTTTTTATAATGTTGAAAGAATTATATATTCTTGGCATTTAAAACAAAATGCGAAGAAAACAACGTTACAATTTTACCCTTTTGCAAGTCGCTCGGAGGGTTTTAAAGATGAGGTCGAGTAGTTCCCCAACTGCTCTCTGATACTAATCGCCTAGTCAAGGACGATGATAATATTACATGTAATATCTATATAAAGGTAACTATCTTTTATAGTTATCCAATTGTTAATTCCTAAACGAATTCCTTAAATTGATTATAAATGCAATTTCAAAAATATTTCATATGTTGTTCTTCTTTTTATTAAAAACCATTGAAGTCAGATATTTTTTTTAAGTTCCAAAATTTAAATTTTTACACGAACCCAGACTTCTATAAGTTTTTTAAGACAATCGGTGTCTTCATGCTCTAACAACTCAAATGGCAAAAATTCTTTTTTCCTACGTCCAAAATTTCCCAAAATGCGATACCTTGAATTTTGTGAATTTTCGATCTTGGGTCATTCCATGTGAAATCAACCAATTTAAAGAAAAGTTGTTGCACCATAGTCACAGATTTTTTTAAAATTTTTATTACAGGCAGATGTAGTAGTGAAACCATCAAATCTAAAATTTTAAGATAATTTGTGCAATATTGACTGAGATATAGCCTTTTGAAAATTGATCATTTTTACCAAATGGCGGCCATCTTGGATGCTATCCCTATGTCTATAAATGTCCATAACTTGACAACTAATGACTCACATTTTATATTTCTGGTACCAATTTAAAGCTATTTGTATAAAGAATGCATATATGATATTAAAACAATAGTAATTTTTTATTTTAATACTGTTTATTACATTCAAACTGAAAATATCACCCTCAAAAAATGACTTACTGTAATGGCCATAAAAAAATGACCCATCATAATTTTTTTTCAAACTTGCTAAAAACATTGCTCCATATGTGTACTTTAAATAGAAAAAAAATTGGAGAGGTAAAATTTTTCGTTTAAAAAAAATAGCTTTTTACACATAGGATGTCACTTACTAAGCAGTGACTATCTTAAAACATGTAAATATCCCTGATTTAAGATATAATGGCCAAAACTAAATATTTTTTAATCCCTGAATTAATGTAAAACTATAATGAAATATAATCTCATAAGTTTTTTGTAGGACCACCCTCCAATTGCTCACCTCCCCCCCCCTCCCCCCCCCCAAAAAGGAAGAAGTCATTGCTAAAAATGTATAATTGAAAAAATTTAACACTGAAGAAAATAAGAAAATAAATAAAGAATATAATGTATAATTGTGAAAAACCTTTACATGCAGTATATATAAATGAGATTTTACTGCATGTGTATATGTGGAATCTATTCAAAACGTTTTCCATGCAAGAAATTCAATTTTTATACCTAAATTTCTATTTCTTACTTTAAAAATTGCTCACTTAAAAAGTTTTACATTTGTATGTGACTTTATAGAAAAATTCTGCTGTATGCATGTATTTACATCATTCATGTTGCATTAAATATTCAGATATAAATATGTCTGTTTATGTATTTTCTATTTCAATAAATTTACATGCTAAGAATGACAGAATTCATGAAATGAATGCTAATCTTGCATAATCTATTTTCCTTATTATTTGAGCCCCACCAGTGGCCGAGAGGTTCTGCTCTCGAAGCTGGTAGACGGGAGGTGCTGGGTTCGATCCCAATCGCGCCCGTCGGCCTAATCGTTCGGAGTTTTCGTGGTTTTCTTCGAACCTTGGTTCTCCAAGCGTTAATACGGGTTAGGTTCCCTTAGAAAGACCTCCACGGAAGGCACTCCCCCCCCCCTTAGGGCCCATATCCCACGTGCAGATAATTGGCCGACATAAATACAATAACAACAACAACTTATTATTTGAATTCAAAACATGATGTAATGATGCATCATCTTCTATCCTGATGTAATATTGCATCATGTTATATGTTTATGCAATTTTATCATAATGTATCCAACAAATCTTTTGTTGAAAATTTTTGAAACCTTTTGTGGGTAAGCTTATTATAAACTGCATTATATATAAAATTTTAAATAAAAAAAATATTTGACCTAATTTATGAATTATTGCATCATGTTGTATGCTGATGCAATTTTGGGAAAAATTGCTGCTGTATTGTCATCTGTTTTCTAATTGGTTGTAATTAAAGTATGATGAAATATTACATCATAATGTACAAAAAAATTTGACTATCCCTTTTAAACATCATTTCTGTTGTTGTTTTCAATGTAGTATGCACTGGCATAGAATAGTTATTTTGTGCTTAAGATTCTACTGTGGACATGGAGTGTTTTGTATGCAAGAAACTTGGTGTTTCATTGAGTACTGATCTGATTCCTGTTCTTCAATTGTCTTCACGTGATTTGCAGTTATTAAATAAAAGATTGCATTATGTAATCCCAGATGAAAAATGCTTTGTCCATGGAAATAGTATATGCAAGGTTCACAAGGATAAATATCTAAAATGGTATATTTTAAGACAGAGACAGTGTTGTGATCCATTTAATAAACATCCAAATAGCATCAGAGCAAAATCACTAAAAACAATATCATTAGATATATCTAAAACAAATCCAGATATCCTCATTCCAGGAAAAAAATTGTGTGTTTCCTGTTATTCATCAGTAAATATGAAAAAAATGTCTATTGTTGACAGGATAACCACCTCAGGTACAGAAAGCCCCACTGATTCAGATTTTAATAAACCCACAGTAGTAATAGAACAATTAAACAAAAGTTGTGAATTGTTAGAGTTATCGCCAATAAAGGTAAGTAGGCGTACCTCAAAAAGAAAACTTAATTACATGCAAAAGAAAGTTTCAAAAATAACTAAGTGTGTTGCAACTAAAGCAGCTACAGTATTAGGTGTTGAAACCATAAATAAGCCTCAAAATAGTAAAGATACAACTTGTCCTGACTGCACATCTATGATGGATAAATTATTGGAGAAGTTTACAAACGCATGTTTTAAAGAAAAAGTTCAAATTCTAACACTAGTTCCAGATTCATGGACAATACAGCAAACAATGACTTATTTTAATACTACACAGTATCTTGTAAAAAAGGCAAGGAAGTTTAAAACAACAGAAGGGATGTTATCGATGCTTAGTGGAAGAAAAAGTGTTAAACTGAGTCCAGACGTTATAGAAAAAGTTATTAATTTTTATTATGATGATAATAACAGCCGCATGTGTCCTGGAAAAAAGATTTCATATCTGTTCCAACTGAAAACGGCAGAATATTAAAACAAAAGAGATTGATTTTGCACAATTTAAAGGACTTATATATTGCATTTAAAGAACAACATGACTTAAAAATTGGATTGTCTAAGTTTTGCTCACTACGTCCAAGAGAATGTGTTACTACTGGAAGCAAAGGTATTCATTCTATCTGTGTGTGTGTATACCATCAAAATATTAAACTTATGCTTCATGCTATTCATATCAATGACTACATATCACTGCTAAAAAAACTTGTTTTTTGCATTGAATCTGAAGAATGCATGTTACACAGGTGTGATAAATGTCCATCTCCTGAAATTTAATAAAAAGATTTAATGGGTTTAGATGAATTGGAAATGAGTAATGATATTATTTATAAACAGTGGGTAAAGACTGATGGAGCAGAATTAAAAAAATGATTATGCCTGTTGATGAATTTGTTGATGATGTAATTACAAAACTCCTTGCTTTATGTTCACACCACTTTTTTGCAAAATCACAAAGTTTATATTTCAAGTAAACAAAGGATGAATTGAATACAGAAACTGCTATTATTTCAGCTGATTTTTCTGAAAACTATATTTGCATTGTGCAAGATTCTATTCAAAATATCCATTGGCAAAAAGATCAGGTTACAGTTCACCCCTTTCTTGCTTATATAAGGGACAGTATCACTGATACTGTGAAATCTATTCCTATGTGTGCAATAAGCGAGCATTTAGTTCATGACACTACTACATTTTGGGCTTTTCAAAAAGTAATTGTCAATTATTTAATTTCACAAATTCCACAGATTAAATACATAAAATATTTTAGTGATGGATCATCAGCCCAATACAAAAATTATAAAAATTTTATTAATCTCTGCCATCATGAAGAAGACCATGGTGTGAAAGCTGAATGGCATTTTTTTGCCTCTTGCCATGGAAAAGGAGCTTGTGATGGAATAGGCGGCACCATAAAACGCATGGCCACCAAAGCAAGTCTTCAGCGTCCATTCAAAGATGGTATCTTAAATGCATTTGATCTGTATACATTTGCAAAAGAATATGTTAAAGGAATTGAAAGTTTTTTTATAACAAAATCTGAAATTGAAATTGCCAATAATGAGTTAGCAGATAGGTATGCAAAGGCAGATACAATCGTAGGAACAAGGGTTAATCACAGCTTTGTGCCAATAAATAAAGGCCAGATACTGGTTTCCAGGGTATCAGGCTCCTCAACAAATTTTATTGCTACTGTGAGATTTAGTGAAACCGACAAACTACAAACATTTAAAAGTGAACAATATGTTGCATGTGTATATGGTGTTAATTGGTGGATTGGTAAGATTTTAGATTACTGCGAGGAATTCAATGACTATAAAATTATGTTCATGCATCCTCATGGTTCTAGTTCATCATATTCATGGCCAAAATCTTCAGATGTTTGTTGGATTCCATATGAGCCTATAATGAATGTAGTGTCTACCCCAATGACTGCTACAGGAAGAACATATACTGTTGCTCCAGAGGAGCGTACAGCAATTCAACTCTTAAACTTCAAGACAGATTAAATCCTTGGTAATTTTCAACAACACACTATCAAGTTCCTTTCAACAATATATTATAAAGTTATATCCATGTAAGTATCCTGTTCTTATTTTATGTAAATATGTTTCATATAAGTTTTATCTGAGTCTTACTTTTATACATATTTGATGTTTTTGTTGTACATTTGTATCACACAAGATTTGTGTACTCATTTTGTCAAGATTTGTTGATTTAAATTGAAATTGGCAGTGAAGTGAATAACTAATGTCAACTCATTAATATTAATTTTTAATCTTTTATTTGAATTCAACTGATTTACAGCTAGTATTTCTGCCATATTTAAAAAAAATATGTTTTATGGCTCTTTTTCCTTCTAAATATTTTCTATTATGTCTATTTTTTTTAGAATTATACATATTATCATTTTATATGAAATAAAAAGTATTGAAATGAAAATTTACTGTTATTTTAATTTGTATGTGTTTTTAGTATAATTAACTGCTGATTGGTATTTCTAAATTGAATTATTTATATATTGATGCTCATACATTAATTCATATGCCAGAAAAAAATATTTTTAACCATTATTTGTTAAACCAAAGATACTTACGTGTTTTAAGATAGTCACTGTTAGGTAAATGACATCCTATGTGTAAAATGCTATTTTTAATTAATGAAAAATTTTACCTCTCCAATTTTTTTTCTGTTTAAAGTATACATATGGAGCAATGATTTTAGCAAGTTTGAAAAACATTTATGATGGGCCATTTTTTTATGGCCCATTACAGTAAGCCAATTTTTGAGGGTGATATTTTCTGTTTAAATGTAATAAACAGTATTAAAATAAAAATTTACCATTGTTTTAATATCATATATGCATTTTTTATATAAATAGCTTTAAATTGGTACCAGAAATATAAAATTTGAATCATTAGTTGTCAAGTTATGGACATTTATAGACATTGGGATAGCATTCAAGATGGCCGCCATTTGGTAAAAATGACCAAAAGGGTATATCTCAGTGAATATTGCGCAAATTAGTTTTAAATTTCAGATTTGAGGGTTTCACTACTATGTCTCTCTACAAAAAAAAATTAAAAAAAATCCGTGACTATGCTGCAACACCCATTGGTTGAATTCGTGTGGAATGATCCTCTTCTAACATTAAGAATGTGTTTTTTTTTTCTGTTAGTGCCTGAAAACTCATTTCAATGCTCAAATTTTGACAGTTTGTATTTTAATGACAAAAAACAAAAAAAAAAAAAACAACGTTTTTTCGGTCTCTTTTATTACAAGAAACACAAATAAAATGTCAAAATGTTACCAATTGTAAAATGAAAGATGGTCTAATTTTTAATATGTAGACGACTGTTTGACAAAATAAACAGAATACAATAATGAAGAATGTTATAATAATTAAAATGTTATTTTTCGCTTATTTATGCATTAATTAGAACAGAAGTTATAGCCATCGTTCATTTTTCTGTTTGGGCGTAGTATGCAATAAAAATTATTGCGCAATTGTCTCAAAAACGAATGATTTTCGATTTATGAATATCGTCATCACACCCTAATTACCTGCCAAATGAGGTAGTTGGAAAAGATAAGTCTGACTTCTTAGGGAGTATTTTTTCTTCTTATGTAACATGAGGTATTTTAAGTACCTCCAACGACTATATTTTTTGTTTTATTAATGATGTTTCTAATATTGTAAATACTAATTATAATAAAATAATGCATAAGGTCTTGTAATATCTTACCAATAAAAGTGGGTTTGTTTTGATGCGAAGAAATTCGTTTTTTATTTCTATACGCTTTAATATTTAAGTTCTAAGTTAATTCTGCTTCATTAGAAACATTTGTTTTTTAACGTCCCTCTTTAAATATTTTTTAAAGTTGAATTTTGCACAACGGTCAATTTTTTCGACTATTTCCAATTCGAGATATTGCTGAAAATGTTGTTATACAAATATACATGTTTCTGAAATAATTCGAGGTATTTTCGAAAAATAAAGATTCACCTCAGACAGCAGAAAAGGAAAAAATTTTTATGAACGCGTTGGCACCACATGTTGTAACCTTGAATATTTGACCTTTCCCTCGAAGTCATTCGTTATTTGTACGGCGAGTACGTTATTTGTTTGTTTCGTGTAGCACGTGTTTATAATGGCTGCGTCAACTCAGAATACAGCCAAATGGTAACGACATACATTTTCTTCATGCAAAAGGTGAGCGTCCAGCGGATATAAGGAAAGGGCATGTTTACAAACACTTCCGTCAACCAATTTACCGCTACATTTTTGTCATAGCGATCATTGCAGGAATCGTCTTGGCGACATAGGCCAGTCGCATCATAGACATGTTAAACGTAGACCAATCAAATTTCCCGAGCTAATGTGTACAGTAGGAATCATAAGGAACGGGCAGGTTTTTCTTGTTGATCCACAGTAAGTCGACCAACAGTGACGTCAGCTGCCCTTTTCTTATTCATAAAGAAATTGTTTCCGTATATGGGAGTTGTATGACAGTGTTGTCAGACTGAGGACTTTTTTAATTCAAATTATTTGTCTGTCTCCACTTTTTAAAAATAGTATAATTCGCCTTATTTTTCAGAATTTTTAATGTATTTTTAAATATGCCAAATATTTCTACTTCAAAAAAGCGGTGACAATAAACAATCTGGGGACAAAAAAGTCGCCAATCTGGCAACACTGCTTTATGAATCGACGATATGTAACGAAATGGTGCCGTGCTTTCTCTGGAGGTAGGACCAATATTCATGAAGTACACAGAATAAGAAGGCGATCTGTGATCATTGATGCCTTTCTTCAAAGAACGGAGGAATCGATTCAAGTAAATAAGTGTCACACAAACATGTTGAAAGGTAAACTTCGAAGTTGAAATGTGGTTTCGAGAAATGGCGGTAAACTTCTTTGACTGTTGGATATAAAAGTTTATACCCAGACTAAGCAAATGCTTAGACAATGAGGGCAATTATATCAGACAATAAGGCATATACCAGCAAGTAATTCGTAATGGACAGTTTATCAATTAAACGATTTTTGAATGAGTATGCGGCATTGTATCTTTACTTCTCGAAATTCCTCGTAGATGAAATTAAATACTGATTTTTTTTAATGTGCCGCTATAGAAGATTTAATTTAATAGCATGACCATTTTCAAAAAGTTTAGTATTGTGCTTTATTTCAACAAGTACAAGTTTATAAATAATAAAATAAATATACCCGAATGCAAAAAAAGACATATGATTTTACATAAATTACTCCAAATTGAACGAAAACAAAAGCACAAACTTTCAGATTTAGCCTATAATCAAATTACTTCAATATTTATAGCCGTACGATTTCATGTTGCAGTCCTACGTTTTTCTTTAATTGGTTAAATTTTTTAATTAACATTTCATTATGAGTGGCAGTGAATAACAATACAATTTTCATAGGTTCATTTTGTTGAAATGAACAGGGATACGAATTTATTCACTATGAAATAAACAGAAATACGAATAACGCACACACTTTAAACTAAATACGATTTCAAGCGTGGTACACAGCAGAAAATCCTTAGATGGAAGGAAAACGAGTTTTCATACTGCAATCAAATTTTTCAGATACTCTTGCAGGAGCAACTAAAGAATAATATGGAAACTTTCTGAACGTGAATATAATGAATGAACGAACATAAATGATTTGATCGCAACTCGCACTTTCTATGGTACGATGGAATGAGCTGAGATCGAAAGCGGAAACTCACACTTGGAACAGGGAGACGATACCTTTAATCCTGGGAGGATTATTGACCTCTCAAAAATACCCTTTTTATAATAGAATAAACATTTATGAGCCTTTTGGAAAGATCTGGTTATTCCAGTAAGCATAAACCATATACTTGTGGTATGATGACAAACATTTTGGCACCAAATTTATTAAAACCCATCTACCTATAGTCCAGGCAATAGAGACCGTATAGGGACTCTACCTAGCAAAATTAATGGTAGTACTGGAAATCGGCTTTCTAGATGTTTTTGGGGTCGCTGAATCCGAATTTGTAACTTCCCACCAAAATTTCCCCGCAACCCCCCCGAAACTTTGGTAAAAAGCCCCCCCAAAAAGGTTTTTATTAAAAAATTCAGAAATTCTAGAAATTCAGAAAGTAGATAAAATTTGCAACAAATTAGATATATCACATTATGACTTAGGATGAAGGGGAAGGGGGATCTGCCTGGGAACATGCGCCGCCGTGCTGCGTGGACTAAGTTGCGCAATTCCACGTAACCACTCACGCGTTTACATTAGCCCTCCCATCTTCCCTCCGAACTTTCTCTATAAGGTTTACTTTAAGTTTTTTGGGTCGCTGAATCCGAATTTTTAACTTAACCCCAAAATTCCCCCCCCCCCCCCGAAAACCCCCCAAATAGTTGTTTTTAACTTAAAATTCTTATTGTTTTAGGGGAAAAGCATTACAAAACTCAGAAACTAGATGAAATTTGCAACAAATTGGATATATGATATTATGGCGTAGGATAAACGGGGAGAGAGGGGGCTGCCTCGGAACATTCCCCGCGCGCTTTTCTCAAAAACCAATTTTTTTCAAAAAATCAATTTTTTGGGGGGTTGCCGGGTGAAATTTTGGTGGGAAGTTACAAATTCGGATTCAGCGACCCAAAATGCATAACGTGAGTCGAAATCCAGAACTAGTATCAGTTTTGCCAGATAAAATCCCCTATTACCTGGACTTCACAATTTAGTGCACGTAGCGCCGCAGTGCATGTTCAGAGGCAGCCCTCACCGTCCCCGTTCATCCTAATTCATAATGTCATATACCCTATTTGTTGCAAATTTTGTCTAGTTTCAGAATTTTGTAATGCTTTTTTCCTAAAACAATAAGAAATTTAAGTTAAAAACAACTATTTGGTGGGGGGTTCGGGGGGAAAGTTAAAAATTCGGATTCAGCGACCCAAAAATCTTAAAGTAAAACTTATAGAAAAAGTTCGGAGGGGAGATGGGAGGGCGAATGTAAACGTGTGAGTGGTTAAGTGGAATTGCGCAACTTAGTTTACACAGTACCGCGCGCATGTTCCGAGGGAGATCCCCCCTTCCCCTTCATCCTACGTCATAGTGTCATATATCTAATTTGTTGGAAATTTTGTCTACTTTCTGAATTTCTGGATACTTTTTCTCTAAAACAATAAAAAAAAATGATTTTTTTAATGAAAACCTTTTTGGGGGGCTTTTTACCAAAATTTGGGGAGATTGCCGGGGGAAATTTTGGTGGGAAGTTACAAATTCGGATTCAGCGACCCAAAAAACATCTAGAAAGCCGATTTCCAGTACTACCATTAATTTTGCTAGGTAAAATTCCTTATTGCCTGGACTACTATTCCTATTTTATCAGGGAATAAAGGTGTACACGGTCAAAAATATTATTCTCCATTTCTGCAAGCAGCCGAAAAAAAGATAATACAATTTTAATTTAGTTTGAATATTTGACAGTCACCGTAAATAAAAATACGGAATACAAAAAAAAAAAAAAAAAAAAAAAAAAAAAAAAATCTGCTGATTTTCTAGAAAAAAAAAATTGTTATCCTGGATTTAAAATATTATTGTAACTTAAATTTTCTGCAAAATATTTACAGGGTTCGTACGCATCAAATGTTTCAAGGGATTTTAATTGATTTATTACCAGAAATTGCGTAAAGTACTGGTCGCTATATCCGAAGGTAGAATTTTTTTTTCATTAAATAAGGCAAGTATTACAATACAAAAATTCTGGTAAAGGGTGCTTGAAATTCTTTGAAGTGTACGAACCCTGATTTAGGTGAAATTTTTAATGGATTTCCCGACTGTCAGATTTAATTTGCAAAAAATTATCTAAAAGTTTTTTCCACAAGGTAAAAGCTAATAAATGATCTGTTTTTCGGTACACAACTCAGAGATCAGTTCATCATACACTCATTGCCATAAAAATTTGCGCACCAAGAAATAATTGTGGGATCGTAACGAAACTTGGCATGAAGGTACATATCAGGCAGATATGCAAATGATTAGAAATGCAGCGTGATTGCGCATTGCGTAATACCACTAGAGGGCGTTGAACTTCGTCCTCCTTGGAGTATAAAACTGGTAAGCAGATCTTGTCTGAGTGTACCTTTTCTTTTGCAAAGGAAACGCTGAGGTAGACATGCCGTTACGTAGCCATCGAAGACAATATGAGCAGCTGTCAGAGTTCGAGAGGGGAAGAATCATCGGGATGATGGAAGCTGGGTGATCAGCTCGGCGAGTAGCTCGTCAACTAGGCCGTTCTGATTTTACTGTGAGGAGGTGTTTGGACCAGTGGACTGAAGAGATGTCATTTACACGCCGGCCAGGCTCGGGACGCCCTCGTCAGGCCAGTCGACGAGAAGACCGTCACATCATACGAAACGCACGCGTAGAGCCAACTGCCTCATTGGCCGCTATCCAGACACAGGCCGCACCTCACTATGGACCCCTGTGTCTTCCCGAACCATCGCAAGGCGCTTGGCTGAAGGACATCTGGTATAGCGGCGCCCATTACGTGTGAAACCAATGACACCCACACACCAACGCCTTCGTTTGGAGTGGTGTCGCGCACGACGGGATTGGACTGCAACGGAATGGAACCAGGTCGTCTTCAGTGACGAGTCTAGATTCAATTTGTGCAGCGATGACAATCTTGTTCGTGTCTGGAGGCCCCGTGGTGAACGCCTCAATCCTGCCTTCGCTTTACAGCGACACACCGCTCTTACAGCTGGTGTGATGGTATGTGGTGCCATTGCTTACGATACACGGTCACCCCTAATATTGATCCGTGGCACAATGATAGCCCAGCGGTACGTTCAGGACATCCTTCATCCACATGTGTTGCCATTCATGGCAGGGCTCCCAGGAGTCATTTTTCAGCAAGACAATGCTCGGCCACACACAGCAAGGATGTCACAAGCCTGCCTCCGCCACATTACCACCCTTCCTTGGCCTGCTCGATCCCCAGATTTGTCACCAATCGAGCATATCTGGGATCATTTGGGACGGCAAGTTAGACACCCTACGAGTTTGTTTGAACTCGAGGCGCGTTTACAGCAACTGTGGAACGAGATGTCTCAGGACATCATACGGAACTTGTATGCCTCAATGTCCGCTCGTATCGCATCGTGCATTCGCGCTAGAGGAGGTCCAACAGAGTACTAAAATTGCCGTTCATTTGTACTTTTTTCTGCAATAAATGATCCTTTTTCTTTGGCTTTCTAATCACTTTCTTATATCATAGTCGTACTTACACGTGTAAAATTTCGTTTCATTTGGACGTCTTTTTCTTGGTGCGCAAATTTTTATGGCAATGAGTGTACATAAACAACCGTCAATTAGGACGCCAGCAATTTTTTTTTTTTTTCTTTTTTTTTTTTACGAGACAAAATCTGCATTTATTACGAATTTTCTGTTACGTTAACGGATGTTTTCCCGTTAAACAGCTTACAGATTTATTCCTGAAATAAAATCTCTATTTATTACATATGTTAGCAGATTTTGCAGTAAATTGAGCGGTTTGCAAATTTTTTCCTTTGTAAAATAAACATTTCTTTATTGACATCTTGGCTGAAAGATTTTTTTTTTTACTGCAATGTAAACAATGTTGTAACAATGCAATGTAAATAACTTTCCTTGTTTGGGAGTCTGTAGTTAAACAATGGAATGATAATACTTTGATTATTAGTCTTTTAACCTCCTGACCGCCGAGCAAAAGGGCAAAATTGTAATGTTTTTTTTTCTCTGCATTTTTTTTAATGATAATAAAGGGTGTTTTTTCCAACATGATATAATTTTTTTTTATTAAGTATAGGTATATAAGCCTTGACAGTATTAATCATAATCTTATATTTTTATACTGGATTATATCTGTATAATTATATTAATTTAAATAATGCTTCCATTTCAGTGAAACCTACAGCTTAGTGAACGGATATATCAGTTCGCGTTGGTGAGAAGGTTAAAGGCATGGAAATTAAATAACACACAATACCGAAAATCATCTACCAAAAATTTGTTTTACTTTGTTTCAGCAAAATTTTACGCATACTAAACACAATTCATTAGTCATTCAAAAAAGTTCTTCGATTCAACATTCCAAATGTACTTGAAAGAGAAATTTAAATATGCTGCCAACAATGTGCGTGAGTTGTGCATTCAAACAATTCTAATTGTGTGCACACAAAAGATAATTTCAATAATTCATTTTATTAGCAATTAATGCATGTACCTTACTGTTTTTGATTCCGAAAGTCCAATCATTTCCCTATCAAACAATTTTGTTCTAAATAAAAACTAAAAAATAATTTGAAAATAAAATACGAATAAGAAAAAAAATGTCTTTATCACGCCTATTACGGAAAGTTTCCAGGATAAAGTCTTCAACAAAACACCATATGTAATTTAACATGGCCTTAGTCATATTAAAACTATTCGTAAATAACTTACACATTCTGAATTTTATTATGACGTACGTAAATTTGTAACGATGAAAGCATTCGTTCAAACGTTATTAGCCCCCTGACTGCCCAGCAAAAGGGCAAATTTGTAATGTTTTCTCAGTAATTTTCTACAAATGCTAAAAAAAGATGATTTTTCCAACATGATATAAAAAAATTAAATACGGAATACTAATACATGTACTAATAACTATTTATATAACACATGAGAGTGTTAACCATTACTCAATGTTTTAAAACTGAATTTTATCTAAATAATTATATTAATTTTTAATAATGCTACTATTGCAGTGAAACCTACAGCATGGTGAACTGATACAGCAGTTCGCGGGAAAAGTCTCGGTAAGTAAATTATGGCCCACATTGCGTATATATATATACGAGATGCGTTCAAACAAATCTCGGAATAGAGCAATTACAACTTAGTAAAAAGTAAAACAATAATTTTACCTTATTGGCCTTCAAAGTACTTTCCGCCTGCATGCATTCATCCAGCGTTCGTATAACTGTTTAAAACACTCCTTGAATCCATATTTTGAGACGTACAGAAGCTTCGTCACATTTTCAATCACCTCACATCTGAATCCATAAAACGGTGTCCCTTCAATTTCATTGTCAGCCGTGGATACAGGTAAAAATCCGCTGGTACTAGATCGGGGGAGTAAGGAAGGTATTCCAGAGTAGTAACGCTGTTACGATATGGCAAGGTAATTATTGCAAGGTGGTTATTTGGCAAGGTAATTTTTCACAATCAGAGCGCGATGTAGTGGAGCATTGTCGTGTAAAAGAAATCAATCGTTTGTTGCCCATTTCTCAGGTCGTTTCCGTCTGATTTCATCTCGTAGTCGTTTAAGGATCTCCAATTAAAGCGCTTTCTTGACAGTTTGGCCTTCAGGAATAAATTCATAGTGAATAATGCCCTCGTACACGTTCAACATTTTCATCTGCGGTGGAAGAGGAGAGACGCTCAGTCCATCGATGTTTGTGCGACCTTCGTGAAAACGCTTATGCTACTCGTACACAACCGTTTTTTTTTCATGGCATCGTTTCCGTATGCTTTCTTCAGCATCTCGAGCGTCTCATGAAGGTGATTTTTCGAGCAAAACTCAAAATTTGATGTTTGCACGCATCTCTAAAGGCGACTTTTCAAAATCCGAGGAATGAAAAGTTCGCTTTGTTTGAAATGATCCGCAGCTAACGCCGGCAGTACCGGAAATGCATTCCAGATGTATATGTGTTTTCCTTATCAATGCTGCCAACCACCAAAAAAGCTATTTCCCCTCCACCGAACACCTGTGCGAATGTAGGCGACTATTCCGGGAACTTATTGACTGTACCTCGTATATATATATATAATTAAAATGAAATCGAATCTGTAAAATATAAATGGAAAAGAGAATGCCAAAATGTAAACACAGGATGGTGTAAAAGCAAAAATAAGGGACCATGAATGCATTATGATTTCTCCAGAAGAGTTTCATAAGTGCAATTCATAGTAAATATTGTCGGCATGAGACCTAAGATTGACGCATTCAGCTCCTTATAACATATCAAATAAACCCAGGATAATGGAAATAAATTAATATAGCCAATAAAGAAATTCAAATTCAGCAGTATTAAATAAAAACTTAATAGGTAAGAATATCAACTGAACAGGAAATTAAAATTGACATAGATACAACAAGAAACCAAATGTAGGGAAATAGCCCATAACAAAACGCTAATACTGCCAGCTAGATTTGGAACGAAAAACTGTAATATGCCAATATATTTCAGTCAAAGGAGTTATTATAGAAAATCTAGATAGAAACAAGTGAAATGAAAATTAAGAAATGAAAATTAAAGAAGGATAATGAGGTATGAAAACAAAAGTTAATTTAGGAAAATAAATAATTATTATTGTTAAAATAGATATAGAATGATGAATGTAGATTTTAAATTTGTATTAACTAAATATTAATGGTAAATAAATAAAATATGAACAGTAATAGCGATGATTATGTAGATGTTAAATTAATTCTAAATCAATATATTAATAAAGGGAGCATAAGTATAACTGAGAATTCAGATGCCATTATGTAGAACAATGAAAAATAATGCATAATTGCGAATTGGTATTTTTTAAACTCACTTTAAATATGTGTTCTTGTGCTAAAAATCAAAAAGCTTCAATAATTAATTTAAAGGCATCGCGAATATTTTTCACCTCAAAAAGTATGTGGTTACCTGTTAATCTACTTAAAACTTCGAATGTTATAATTCATAATTAAAAAAGATACCTTAAGTGAACTTGTGTTCATTAAAAATGTTGCTTGCATCAGTCTATAACCAATGTCTAATTCTGCTCCGAATCGATTAAATGTTTTTTAGAATCTTAAACTGCACTGCTTATATTTTTTAATTGTGACAATTTAATTAACGATGTTCTGTTAATTAAAATAAGTGTTTCCAAATACCTTTATCGTAAAAGATGCAGTGACTTAATTTCAAGAAGCGCTTCATTAAGTTAGCAATACGAATAATAGCAATAAAAAAAGATATTAGCGTTTTGATGATGATATATGACTCTTTTTTTACAAAGGGATTTATCCACTAAAACAAAAACTGGTTATTATTTGCACATAAATTAAATTAAAGGAATTAGCATAATTTTGTTACTTTAAAAAGTACGATTATTAATTAATAAATGCAACATTTATAAATAGTTTTTTCCACCTATAACATAAAACTGAAGTATATTTCGGTTTTATATTGATCCTTTAGTTAAGTTAAAGAAAGATAACGTCTCTCAGGGGAGTTTATGCATCGAATGAATAATTCATTTAAATATGCTTTATATTCTATCGCAGGAAAAGTAAAAAACATTAATGTCATAAAAGAATGTTTTAAAAAATACGAACAATTAAAATATATCTTACAAATAGTTTTTTTTCTCTGTAGTGCTTGTTATTTTAATTCCACTTAAGCTTTTTTGAGGTTTTCGAAAATTAATCGGTTTAAAACAGAAAAATAAGGAATTTTTCTTTTATTCATTTAAATATTCTGAAGAATACTTTAAATAAAAATAATTACAAACTACAAAAAAAGCGAATACTATGAAACGAAATTTAATAAACTATGTTTAACATAATTAGAAAATTGTTGAAAATAATTATTTTATTTTATAATAAACTAATTGATCGGCCCGGAGTTGCCCGACCCGTGATAATAAGCTTAAATAAACTTCAAACTTTAAAACATAAAATTACAAACGAATTTTACAATTTAAAATAACACTCTTTATATATGTTTGTTTAAAATAATAAGATTTAAAAATATTAAGGCAAGTAAACCACCCGATTAAAAAATATATGTACAGGGTGTCTCAGCACAGTAGTTACAAACTTTCAGGAGAGATATAGGAGACCTTTACGATAAAAAATCACATACAATGGATGGTCGGAAACGCTTTCCTTACGCAGTAGTGACTACACACAGGTGTCGCATTGTGTCACTTGTATGACATTATATCGTTAACCTGGTTTTGTATGAATTTATTATTTTTATGCAAAATTCGCGAACAAAATATTGATATTAAGTGATAAAAGCACACGTATGAGGATTTTTTTTCACGTAGAGTCGTTTCATAGTTAAAAAAAAATAGTTATTGTAGTCGGAACTCTATCAATTTCTATCGGTTATAAATATAACGCCTCGTGCAAAACTTTCGAGAAAAAATATTGATATCTAGTTGTAAAAGAAATAAGTTTTATTTTCGCATTTTTTTCTTTTTCGCATCTAGTCATTTAACATTAAAAAAAAACTAGTTGTTGTCGAACACACTCATTGAAATTATAATCAGTTATAAATATAGCTATTAGAATACAACATTTATTTTTTTCTATCCGCCATTTAGTGCATACGTTCAGTGACGTTGCTCCAAGTCTGCTGTGAGAGCGAGAGTAAGTTGTCAAGACCGTTAGTAACATATCCAGTTGTGTAAATATGTTTTTGTCTTCGTGTTAGTTTCAATAAATAGTTTATGTCGAACTACTCCGCTAACTCTGTGTGCTCCATAAACCAACATAGGCTATGGGCCCAGAGAAAGTATTCCTCTGCGCTGTAACTTGCAGAGATTATTTTTAATGCGAACTTTCGTATTTGGAGTTCTTGAGAGAAACTAACTAATGAAACTAAGAACGTTCTGTTCATTAATCGTTTTGATTTCTGGCTACGAGAGATTCTGTATAACTATATCTCATGTAACAGCGATTGAAAAGCTAGGTAAATATAATTTTGATAGCTGGAAGCTTTAAATCGAAGCTGTATTAATAAAAAATGATCATTTGGATTACGTAACTGGCAAGGAAGTAAAACCAGCTGAAGGAACCGCAGATGAAAAGAAATGGCTCCAGCCTAATCAAAGGAGCTCATGCTGATGTTATTCCTGCCGTAAATACTAGTGAACTATGTCATATTAAGCATTGTGTAACATCAAATGCTGTATGGAATAAATTGAAAGATGTTTATGAAACGAGAGAACCCCCAAAGAAGGCAACTCTATTAAAACAGCTTCCATTTAGAAAGATGTCTATAAATGAAACAATGTCTGAACATTCAATTATGTTCGAAATAGTTGATAAACTAAAAGATATGGAATTATAAATCGCAGATGTTTTACTATCAGTTCTCCTACTCTACAGTGTTACTGAGAACTTCGAAAATTTTATATGTGCAGTTGAATCAAGAGATGAGTTTCCTAAACCTGATTCATTGAAAATTAAGATATTAGAAGAATGGGAAGCCAGAAAAGGAAAAAACACTCAAGATACACAAAATAAAATATGTAATCAAGAACAGGAGGAAAATGAAAAATAGAAAATTAATCCAAATGAAATTTTTCCTGCGGAAAGGCATTATCACAATTTCAAGTGCAACTACTGTTTGAAAATACGACATAAAGCTTCCGAATGTAAAAAGAAAATAGCTGACAGAAAGCTTCAAATAAAGGAAATAATGGATCGATGATGGTCTCCTGGTTATAAAGAATCTACTAATATGGCATTTAATGACGAATATCATCAACCTTCAGCATAGTGTTTAGATAGCGGATGTACGTCTCATGTTTGTAAAGATAGAAATTTATTTAGAGAATTTCATCCTTGTGCGAATTCTACAATAGAACTTGCAGTTGATAAATAGGCGAAAATTATAGCAATAGGAATAGTTCTCATTACAGTACCTTACGGGAGTACGATTACTAATCTCACACTTAAGAACGTTCTGTGTGTCCCTAAATTAAAATGTAATGCAACATCAAAAGAAACAGCTAATAATCGTTCAGTGCTTTATAAAGAATGATATGCTAAAATAATTGTACCTAATGGTTAGTACAAGATGTTCCTCAAGGTCATTTATACTACGTACATCCAATCCTCGTAAAAACTGCGATATCATAGGAAAGTGCAAAATGGAATCTTAAATTAGGCCATTTCCATTTGTCTGATTTAAAAATACTTAAATCTAATAATATGGTTAAAAACTTAAATTTCAATGATAACGAGTCTCTTAAAGATTGCAAAATTTGTATTCAATGGAAACAAACTGCCTTTCCCCAAAGTAATGATTTATTGTTTCTTATCCACTTAGACCTATCTGGGCCCATGAGAATTCTATCCCATGAAGGATCGCTTTTGTTTATGATAAATCACGTTATATTGAAGTTAGTTTTCTTAAAACCAAAGATGCGGTTATGAATGCATTTGTTAAATAGAAATCAGCTCTAAATTGTGCGCTGTTTACATGCATAATCGCTGCTCGACTCCACGTTTAAGAGAAAATAAAATTTCATATGAAGTATACTTTGGCATCAAACCAACTTTATCATATTTCAGAATATTTTGGCAAAAATGTTTCATACTAAATAAAAAGTTAATAAGGGACAAATTTGAAAAATCTCTCCATCGTCTTTTTCCAGTAGTAAGTCATACAGGTTTGGATTGAGATTTGTTTACTTCAGCGCGAATTTCTGTTGCTTTTAGGCGTATATTTTGCTCGCTTGCAACAACAATGAAATTATCCTCACTAGAAGTGGTTCCTTTCGGCCTTCCCGAGCGTGGACGGTTCCTTCTATCTACTGCTGTGGTTTCCTTCTATCGAACGATCGTGCAGTGAACACATCTCTTCGATAATTTTAACTGAGCGGCAATCACACGTTCTGATTTAACTTCATTATGTAGAACAATGATGGTAGAGCGCGTTTTGATGCTGGTTTCCTGGGGTTTTTTCCATTTTTAAGATACCATGACAGATGGGGCAATCGAGAAATATAAAGCTAGATTTAGAGCGAAAGGGTGCTCTAAAAATCTAGCATTAATTTTGTGGAAAATGTTTCTCATGTAGCCAGATTAAGTTCAATCAGAACTGCTATCGCTTATGGTATTCAAAAGGATTTCTCTGCTTACCAATTAGATTTTACAATGGCTTATGTGAATGATGATTTAGCTGAAGAAATATACATGGAGTTACCTGAAGGTTTTAAAAATAAATGCTAACAATGTTTGTTTAGTATAAAAATTCCTCTAGGGATTAAAGCAATCAGGTCGTCAACGTTTTATAAAAAAAAATAGATGAGAAATTTAAACAAATGAAGTTTGAATTTCTTAATGCTGATAAATGTGTTTATTTTTCTAAATCTTCAATTGAAGCTATTATTATTATTTATGTTCATGATCTCATAATAAATGTAAAGAAGATTATCAATACATTAGAGATGAATTAGCAAAATAATTTAAAATAAAAGATTTAGATCTCTTACACTGTTTTTTGGGCATAGAATTTATGCAAAAAGTGGAAATATTAAAATTACTCAAAAAAAAAAAAATACATTGAAGATATTCTGATCAAATTTAACATGCAAGAATCAATATCAATATCAGCACCTTTTGATAACAATGTGAAGGTTACTAAAGATATGTGTCTCAAAACTGAAGAAGAAAACTCTCAAAGGAATAATACTCTCTACCGTCAACTAATGGGGATCTCTTATGTATTTATCAGTTTCTACTAGAGCTGATATAACGCATGTGAATTTTCGAAGTCAAGTCAACAATAATTCAGGAAAACCTCATTAGATAGCTGCAAAAATTAATTGAGATATCTAAAAGTACCCAAGACCAAGGACTGATTTTTAAACTGAGTCCTTATTTGCATTTGTTGATGTCAATTGGGCATCAGATCTTAACCATAGGAAGTTGTACACTGGCTACATCTTTAACCCCTTAACCTACGATTTACTTTTAACAGCTCCACGGTTTGGCAAATCCATAGCTACCACTAAAATTTAATAGAGATTTTCGACTTCTTTAATCATGGAATTACGACGATTATATTAAACTATATTTACTGTGAAATTTAAGTGGTAAGAAGAATTTACATTTGGCTCGATCATCGTACGCGGGCTATGCCACTCATTGTAGGTTAAGGGGTTAAATACGCCAGTGGTGTTATATCTTGGGAATCGAGGAAACAACGGACTGTTGCATTATCCACAACTGATGCTTGATATATGACTTTAATCATCAGAGGCTGTTAAAAAGAGTCTACATCTCAGAAGGTTCTGGAATCTGGGACGGTTCTTGATCTTTCTCCTGAAACAGTGACTACGCCTACTATAATATCGTGTGATAACCACTCTGCTCAAAAATTAGCACGAAATCAAGTTCGTCATTCCCGCACAAAACACATCCGTCATCTTTTTGTGCGCGAAATACATGATAGTGGTGAAATAGATGTTAAATACCTAGGGACAGAAAACATGGCAGCAAATATTTTAACTAAAACTATAAACACTTATAAACATAAGAAATGTTGGATTGATATGCCTAAGTATTTAAAAATATTCAGTATTATTTGTATGCTTTTCATATAAGTGACAAGGTATATATTTGTGTTTGTAATTCTTATATGAATATTGTTTGTCTGTAATTTCCATGTATCATATTTGCTTAATAGAAGAATAATGTTTTGTTAAGAAAATGCACATTGCAAAGAGGGAATTGTTGGAATACAACATTCATTTTCTCCTACCCGCCATTTAGCGCATGCGTACAGCAGACGATGCTCCAAGACCGCTCTGCGAGTCAGAGTATAGTGAAACTTTCCTGTGCGACCACCTCTATTAAGCGATCACCTCCGTGAACGACCATTTTTTCATGAACGAATTTTATACCCATAGGCTCAATACTAATTTTACCTCCATTCAGAGACCATCCCAGTTGAACTCCCTCCATGAGCAACCCATTTCTTTGAAGAAAATGAAACAAATTCAGTTTTCTCCTGGACGATTGAAGAAGGTTTTATTGGAAAAATATTTCCGGAGAGCGCATTATTCATCAAACTTCTAAACTAAGTTTAGAATTTTTTTTTATTCCGGTAATTTTTAAGTGTTTAAACCTCTTTGTGCCTTTTTAGGCAATGAATTTAACCCTGGTGACAAATTAAGAATGACGGTCATTGAACTCCCCTGCTCTATTCTGTCAGGAAACTCTCAAAGAAATAGATAAATTAATGAAATCATTATTATTTGTTCCCGTCCAAAAAAAAAAAAATTGCGTTTATTTACTGAACTTCAAAAGGACTTGGAAATAAAAGTTATCAATGATAAAACCATAAAATCAAAGCAAACGACAATGCATTCATTTTTTAAACTCTATAGTAACTTATGTAATTACTTTTGTTTTGATACTTAAATTTTCATATTTTTCCTAATGTGAAAAATAAATTTTAGTAACATTAATTGTTACCTTTTGTCAACAATTAGGATCTAGATTTAAACATGACCTCCATTAAGAGACCACCTCTCGGAGCGACCAATTTTTATTGGAACGGAACATGGTCGCTTTAGGAGGGTTTTACTGTATGTTGTTCAGTTCAGTTAAGTAATATGTACAGCTATGTAAATGTGATTTTTTCTTTGTGTTATTGTCAATAAATAGTATATGTCGAGCTACTCTAATAATTCTGTGTGGCCTATAAACGAACAATAACAGTATAGAAGACCTCTTTAAATTTTCGTCGAGAACAAATATGCATATTTAGTAGTGAAAACATTAGCCGAAGCCGAAACACCTCGGGGTTTAGGTTTTCATCGAAAATTTCGCAAATTTTATAATTTTTTAAATACTTCTCATATTTTGACGATCAAACATTTCGAAATTTTTTTAAGATGATGTAACTCTGGTCTGCCACGATGCTGTTTCGAAACACCGATAGTTACTTTTAGCGTCATCATCTTCCGGAGGCGCAAAATGAGCTGCAGTCGTGAATGTTTTCGAAAGGGTTGATTCGTATTTTTCGAACCCAATTGCACCGTCGAAGAGAAGGAAATTTCAGTTTAAAATATGTATTTTTTGTGAATCGATACATCTGAAGTCGAACCTTAGGAGAGCGTTGCCGAAAAGTAGAAACAATCAATTGCGCTTTTCTTTAAGGGTTAACAACGACATTTTGCCGAACTGATTGCAGTTGTCCAATCCGATGCCGAACTGTTTGAGACTTCAAATTTACGAAATTTAAGAATATGACTTTTTTTCTGTATCCCAAATGGCTCGGTCGATGGGCATTATAATATTCGCCCCCATAAAAACAATATTTGGTTATTCCCTTCTACTCGCTGAAGAAAGCAGGGACTGAGAATGCGGGGGCGAACTTACCGAGTTTCAGAAAAAATAATGCGTTTTGGACGAGTTTTTTTTATTAATAACTTGACTAATTATCAAGAAAAAGTAAAATTCCGAAACCCAGGGTGCATCAGGATCTGCCTCCGACTACCCTCATCGAAATTTTCAAATTTGTACTTGCGACGGGTTCCGATAATCATCGCAACAGACAGACACACCTACACACAAAGACCGAGCGAATCTTTCTTTTATTAGTATAGAAGACCCTGCATAGAAACAGCGTGACTGTCCGCAACTTGTTTATGTTCTTTATAGGTTTTTTTTTTAATTATTATTAACCAATATATACAAATATTTACACACATTTATACTCACGAACTAAATTTACCAAATCTTTTAAACGTTTTAATAATCTAATGTTGCTAATATTTATTATAAGATGAAACGGCTGCGTTAAACAAATTTATCTTGATTTGTTTCGAGCTTTTTTTTAATTTTTTTTTTTTTAATTTAAAGTATTACTCAAATATATTTAAAAAAACATTAAAGCCTTATTTTTTATTTTAAAACCCATTTATTTTCGAAAACCGCCAAAAAGCTTAAGTGGTATTAAAATCACATACACTTCAAGGAAAAAACGCTATCTGTAAAATATATTTTAATTGTTCATATTTTTTAAAGCATTCTTTTAGGACATCAATGATTTTTTTTTCTGTGGTAGTTTTTGCAATTGGAAAAATCTTTCTATCATCAGCAGTTTAATAGAATCGCCATATCCTCTACTTTGAATCTCCCGGTAATCGATATAATAAATTCCTCACACTATCACGTTCCAGTAAAATTAAATTCATACGGATTTGTGAATAATTATGTATATTGTTTTGAAGGTTACAGCTGTTTACCTTAACAACCCTCTTGCTGATTTAAACAATAATATTGCTACTACTTAAATGACTATTGTGGATTTGGCGAAAAAAATGGCGCCAAACACTTATTTGCATTATTCCAGGTATCAAGAATAATCTATGGGCACGTTGGAGCCGAATAATCAAGAGTATCTAGATTATCTGTGGTATATAATTTAAAAGCCAGGTAGGAGTAATAATATAATGCATTAAGATTTTGTATAGTATTTCTATGTTGGGAAATGTTTCATAATCTATTAAAAGAGCATAATTTTTTTGTCTTGTGTAAATCGTATGTAACTTTATGAATGTAAATGAAAAGAAAAAAACTGACTGTTCTTCTGTAAAAGAAAGCCATTCGTGGAGGCTCAAATCTATTTAAGATTCCTTGTTAATCAAAAACGAAGCAAGTTCTGTCTTCCCTTCTAGAAAAAAAAATGTTCCTAACTCTTTGCCACGCGACGTGTATAGTTTATTTCAAGTTCTAGGTCGCATTTTAGGTGAAGGAATCTGGCGTCTTGCCTCTCCTTCTCTATCCAACCAATCGCGTGATACCTTGTTAGTTTTCAACACGCACATATTAAGGAAATCTATTTGGAAAGTGTCCAGACTCCATTATAATGGCAAGAGTGTGTTACATTGATAAAAAAGAGAGGGTTTAGCAGGTGTAATTAGAAATAAAACGTGAGTTAAAAAGTCTGATTTAGATTCTGTAAAAGATAAAATGAAATTGGCAGCTCTTTACATTTCTGTTTGCCTAAAATTCACCTCTTTCGTGAATTTTTGAAAATGAAAAATTCTAAAAATACATTAAGATCTCTTTAAAAAAATAAATTTGGATTCTGTTGACAAAAATAATAATATACTTTTTAATGTTGTTGTTTTCTTAGAGTTAAAAAAACATCTTCTGCATATTACCTTATATTTTAAAATGCGACTCCGTGAATGTACTTTTTATTATTGCATCTTACTGATTATCAAATAAATTAGACAACGTGAGATTTTCAGCTGAACTGAAAAGGAGATGAGGTTCCGAGATCAGGGACACATAATGTACGTTTGTGTATTGATAGAGTATAGTTAGTATATAAATACTAGGTTGAGCAAAACGTTCTGGGAAATTTGTGAAATTTTCGTTGTTATGGGCAAATTAACAATAAAACCAGCAAGGACTATTCTTCAAAGTAGAGACCATCATAGTCCAAGACTTTCTCCAATTGTTCTGCCAGGTTCAAGATTTGCTGGAAGTACCAAGGCGGCTCCTTGGAATCGAAAAACTCTTGACACTAATCACTAATCACCCACTCGTGGACAGCCAACCTTTCGGTATAGGAGCTGATTAGTCCACGAGGGGAAAACACATATATACTACCCCGCGGAGGCTCCAGTACTCGCGAACAAGCCCGAAGGCTCCAGCAGGCTGGAAGACCCTGCCTAATGAAAATTACATGATTATTACAGGTAATTCACAATGGGTTGCACTATTGAGAAAACCCGAGAAATTATACAGTTATAGTTTATGATGAATAGTTAAATTTATGTTATAAAATAAAGTTAATATAGGTACTTAATTACATCTCATTATTTAGTAATTTAACATTTAAAAAGTGAGTATTTACACTTAAAATTTAAGATAGGAGAATTATTTAAGGTAAACAATATATAGTAGGATAATATGACAGAGCTTGATTAAAATGACAAAACAATCAAAATGATTATTAAACAATATGACAAAATGTAATGAAATAAAGTAAAATATTTAAACTAAGTGACTTGAAGTAAAAAGTTCATCGTACAGATGAGCGTTAAAAGTCTTTTTTTATAAATGGAAAATTTTTGTTTAAAATATTATAGTTGGCTCTTAACTTGGCATAATTTGTTGGATCAAATAGGGTCCTTTTAAGGTTGAAACGTACAGTTTTGTTTCTTTTAAAGTCAAACCCTCATAGCATGCATGGTCACAGTGACGTCATTGTGACGTCACTGTAAGTCACTGTGGTCACGTCACATCTGTGACCAAAATGCCACCACTCAGTGATGTCACATTGTGACTGAGATGTGAACTTCTTAGAAAACTTTAAAAAATTACAAAAATTATTAAAAACATGTTATTTACTGTAAAATATATTTTTCTGCCGGATTAACAAATTTTTTAAACCGTGGTCCAAGTTGCATCTGTGCCTCTAACAAAAACTTTTTATTTTCATATAACATAAAATGTAATTAATTCATCAGCAACACAAAACGATTTCCTAATTATGAGAATTTCATATTATTAAAAAAATGTTTTAGGTAAGCAGACCTCGACTTATCTTTTATAAAGATTTTTGTAAATGATCATCTGTTATACTAGAAGTTTCTCAAAGAGTAGTCGAAACATTTCTGTCGTTTCAAACTAAAAACTTTCTATTACAGTTAAGGCTGCAGCTTTTAATGAGCACGCAGAAAGCGTCTTCAAAGTTCAGTCATATATGCATTTCTTGCTTTATAATTTGCATTCGTCATTTTTTTTCCTCTTAGTGTTTCACTATTTTAAGTTTTTTTTTTTTTATTATTCTACTTCTTTCAAACGTTTAAAATAGAATTGACATTTTCCGAATATAAAATTAATGTACAAAATTTAGGCAAAGCCCACGACATAATTAATTATTCATGTTTTATTTTTTGTTTTCAAAATATATCTTTAAAAATTATTTTACAAGTTTTATTCTACAGAAAATTAATATTAAGAGAATGACAGATTGACAAAGAAAAACTCATCTCTTCTCGATAATCTTGTTGTATTTTTTAAGAAGATATTTTGTATATATTACCTGTGATACAAATTTTACTTTTAAAAAAAAGGAGGGAGTCATCATTATTACCATTAAATTAATTTGTATACATTTTGAAAATTTAAGCAATGTTTTATCTAGTAAACTCTAATTATGGATAATATTATTATTATAATTTACGTAAATGAAACTTTACAATTCAATAAAACTGATAAAAATAAAAGATGAAATACAATAAAACATTTTCAAACAGGAAATTGAATTAGAGACAATTTGACAAAATTATTACGCATTTCATTTCCTTCCGAAACAGTGGTATAGAAAAACAAATAAAACCAAAAAACATCTGCTTCGAACTTCGAAACTTACAAATCGTCTGCATCTGCACTATTTCAGTTGTTACCACCCGACCGCAGAATAACGGATAAAAGTAACAGTGAAACTTTTTAGAATAAACGCGGGACACTGGACAGTTCTGTGGACTCTGTGGACACTGAAGTTCTGTGGACACTGGACAGCATAGATGTGTTGACACGGATTTAAAAACTGAAACAAGAACGTTCTCAGGATCCAAGTTAGTTCAGCTAACAAAATATAAACCCGAGAAAATTACGGTAGCTTTGACTTGTTGAAGATGATTCAAGTCATTGCTATCGTACTTATAATCGGATTTAATTGGTTCCCCAAAATCAAAGTATCACATACAATGTCAATGAAATTAGGTATGTAAAAATATTATTTTCCCTGTTTGCTTTTTTTTTTTTTTTTTATTACAACAATTTTAGTTAGTTTCTCATTAACATGCTGTAGAACATAAATATTTCATTACATTTATTTTTTATTTTGCTGAAATATCTAAAATATTATTTTCCTTGTTTGCTTTTTTTTTTTTTTTTTTTTTTAATTACAATGATTTCAGTTATCTTCTAATAAACATGTTATAGAACACAAATATTTCATTACATTTATTTTTTATTTTGTTAAAATATCTAACTTCCTTTTCAAAAGCTTTGATCAGATTATTAAAATTAGTGATTTAAATTGCATTTTAATCTGGTTTATTTTCTTATTTAAATATTGGGTTAAAACCACATGGTGTCATAAATATAAAAGTATATGGACAAGTATTATCATCAATCATTAACATAATTAATAGACATTTAAAGATAATTAAATTATTTAAAATTTTTGGATGTTATTAACGTTTACCATAGCAAGACCCCTATTTGTAATGAAGTTTGTAGCATGTTATTTCATTTACAGGGACAGTCAATTGTATTCCATTACATTACGGCTTGTGGGAAAAAAATCGTTTCAAATGATTTTTAATGATTTTACACGCTTTCAAACAGAATAAAATTGATATGCATTTATGAAGCGCACTAAAATGTGCATTCCATAGAATATGCGATGCAAAGAATAGTTATTGTTCATTTACAGGGCTAAAAAAGGAATTCCAATACATAATGATATAGGGGTGGAGGGAATTGTTTGCGGCGTACTTTATTTATGTTAATCTATTTGATATGTAATGAAATTGATATACGTCGGTGAGGTTTACATACTATGAATTATTTCATGTATAATACGAAGTGTATATAGCATTTACAGGGACACACAAAATATTTCAGATACTATATTGTATCCGAAGTACTGTTCATTAGCGATGATTGCTGGAAATACATTTTTAATTATGATATACACTTTTATGATTCACTACATTTATGCATAGTATATGGTGTATATATATATGCTATAATTCATATACAGGAATATACAAAAGTATTCGAAAGGGTTACTGGGTATTGCTTAAAGGAGGTTTTTAAATAAGTTATGCATTTTAACGCTGCACTGTATTTAATTTACTAAGAAATGTTTGTAGTATATAGATAAAATGATATAAAGGGTCACGCAAAGAATTGGATACGTTGCCATCTATGAATTATAATTTCTGGAAATGTAATTTCAGCAGTTTTAAGAGTGTTTTAGCTTGAATAAAATTTTAACTAAATAGTGGCGTGTAATAAAGGTTCTAGGTAAACTACAGGGTTGTACAAAATTATTTAAGTATGTTTCCATATATTAGTATAAATTGCTGAAAGAGAATTTCTACCTGTTATGCGTTTCCTTGATAAACTAAATTTTTCCATTATATAGTATATATATATCAATCTACAGATCAAATACAGGACTGTTTAAAAGAATTAGAAAAGATATTTGGCTGTGGATGGTAGGGTGTCAACGAATTTAACCGGTTGATTTAAATCAGCGATTAAATCATGATTTTAATCAACCGATTTTAAAAAAAGAATCATTGATTAAAATCAAAAATTTTCTAAATGTTTAAAATGTCAAAAAAAGTATTAAAATCTAACATGAACATAATTTGAAAGTTTCTACAGGTATTTTGACTTATTAATAAACAAAAAAAGAGCTTTAAATAATTGTTTCTAAGCTTAATTCATTAGTATTGTAAAAAAATTAAAAGCATTGTTTTTAAGTTTTTATCCAAATTAAAACAGTTTCATTTAAAAATGATATTTAAATCTAACATAATTTCCAATGTCATAATTTCCTTTAGGTAATCAATTTATGCATTATTTTATATAAAATACGCATAGCAAGTATAATTACATTTCTACAAGTAAAATAATAAATAGTAATTAATAGCAATCTCAAGTTAAAGAAGAATGAAAGAATGACATCTGCTCAGCAGCTAAATTGTAAATGAATGCATAAGAGAAAAAAAAATAATTGGTATAAAAATGCTAAGCACAGCAAGAGCTTCTTTGGTATAGGTTGAATAAATGTTTATTATTATTATTATTATTATTTTTTTTTTTTTTGTAACTCATATATATTAAAAAATTGAACCATTGAAAGCTAATAGAGGTAATAATGCTGTTACTTAAATATTTTGAGGATTTCAGATATTAGTGGCTAACTTATATTTATTCTATATGAATGGGTTTAACTCATTTTCATTTTTTTCTTTTTGGTTAGCATACACGTACATGTGTGTAAGTATAGATTTTGGTGGTTTACAGAAATTTTCCTAAATACAAATGCAAAATGAGCTGCAAATAATATTTGTTAGTTTTGTTATTTGTGCTACTAACTAATGAATTTTACTTATTTGCAGTTTTTATTAATTCTGTAATTACTTATACTGCTTCTTCTAGGCCATTTTGTTTAATGGTGCCACACCATGCCCCTTTTGAAATTGGCAAAATGCACCCTGCCTTAGAAAAAGAAAAAAAAAGTTGAAATTTACCTGTAGTTGTAGCCAGAAATTTCTTGTAAAAAACTTCCCCATTCAACAGTATTCTAAATTCATGTGGAAAAAATCTTGCAAAAATATAGAACTTTATTTCTTTAGAAAAAACAGGATATTATTAAAATATGTTATTTAATTGTATTTTTCAATTTGTTATTCATAAAATTATTAAAAATTAGGGACACTTTACTTATAATGCTAAAAAATATTCTTTTTTTTTTTTCTCTTACATCATTACTAAACACATTACTAATATATTTCCTCATGAAATAGTGCCCGTTTTTTGAACTAGCATCCTGTCCCTTTTTCTTTCTAAAATGAATTATTATCATTTTAATAATTAAGGCTTAAAAATGTATAATATGTTCCTAATTAGAGAGTTGATTGTTTAATAATTAATTTGAAGTAATGTTAGCTATTTAGTATAAAATGCAGTTAATAATTTTCATAAATGTTAAGTATCTCTAGTATTTATAAAGTTTTACATAATTATTACAATATTAATGTATATAACATTATTGTATAATACTACCTAATGAAACTACTAATTTGCAGTTTTTATTTCTGTAATTACAAACTAACAATTATAATTTTATCAATTAAAGTGTAAAAACATAGATTATGTTAGCAATTAGTGGTGTAATTGTTTTGGAAACCTAAAACTCATGATAGCTATTCAGTATTTGAACGCTGGGGAAAAAATCATACAAATCTGATTTAAATAAAAAAAAATCTGATTTAAATAAAAAAAAACGATTTTTTTTATTTTTTTTTTAAATTATGATTTTTTTACACCTTAGTGGATGGTAACTGCGAAAATCAGTTTTTAAATGTTTTACGCGTTTTCATGTTTACTTAGTTATCTTATTTACGTTATTTCCCCCGATGTCTTGATAAAACATTTAGGAAGAGTTGGAAAGTGTTTTATAATCTATGCCTAACGCATGATATATCTTACTTGTTGTTTCTATTTCCCAGATCAGTCTTTTCATATAAAACATACCAAATCTAATTAGCTCATATTCACAAAATACAATATATACGGGAAAAAAAATTTAAATAAATAGGGCTTATCATGTAGTTCTATAAGTAACAGTTGTATTAATGTCCGTTAGACTCCATGTTCGTATTTAAAAAAGCAATGACAAATCATAACACATTAAAAAGCTTACACATTCTTAATATTAAGCTTGAATTCAAGATCAAGCTAACTTAATAAAAAAAGATGTCAGTTAATAAGCATTGTTTTTTAAATGGAAAATTAAAAATATTTTAGAAGAATAGGACTCCAAAATAGCGATATCTTGCTAAAAAGTACGGTAAAAAGATAAAATTTTATATTTCAAACAAAACTTTACTTTAAAATTATCGTAGTTTTTATGACAAGAATCATCACAGTATTAATACTTGGACATTTTTCCAGAGAGAAACATTCGCCTTGCATACAATATTTCAAATGAAAATCAAATTTCAAATAAATTGCTTAAAAGGCGCAAAGGCCAACATAGTGAAAAATATCCACGCCGGGTCTCGATCCCGGGTCATCAGTATAGCGCACTGACATTCTACCGACTAAACCACATGGAACGATACCCAGCCTGGAAATTTTCTCCTTATTACATGTTGGCAAGGCTACAAACGCCGCACAAGATGGAATATTTATCGTGAGCCACCGTCATGGGGCAAACACGAAACGTAATTAAACCAGCATCGATTAAATCTATATTAACACTTGGAAATTTTTCCAGAGAGAAACATTCGCCTTGCATACAGTATTTCAAATGAAAATCAAATTTCAAATTAAAATTGCCTTTTAAGCTATTAATTTGAAATTTGATTTTCATTTGAAATATTGTATGCAAGGCGAATGGTTCTCTCTGAAAACATTTCCAAGTATTAATATAGTTTCAATCGATGCTGGATTTAAGTTTCGTGCTTGCGCCATGTCGGTGGCTGACGATAAATATTGCATCTTGTGCTGCGTTTGTAGCCTTGCCAACATGTAATAGTGAGAAATTTTTCAGGCTGGGTATCGTTCCATGTGGTTTAGTCGGTAGAACGTAAGTGCGATATACTGATGGCCCGGGTTCGAGTTCCAGCATGGAATCTTTTTCACTAGTTCGCCTTTGCGCCTTTTAAGCAATTAATTTGAAATTTGATTTTCATTTGAAATCATCACAGAGTTTATGACAAGTTCGTCACAAATGACACATATTTCACAAATTGGTCACAGTGTGACTTCAAAACATTGTCACTTTCGTCACAGGTTCGTCACAAAGTTAATGCCAAAATAGTCACAAATGACACACTTTTCACAAATTAGTCACACCGTGACTTCACAGAGTGGTCACAATGTGACGTCACAAACGACCTCTAAAACGGCCATAACGACCTCACATTCTAGTCACTGTGACGTCACATCCACGTCACGTGACGTCACATCGACGGTCACAAAATCACAGTGTGACTTCACAACGACGTCGCCGTGACGTCACCATGCCTTACGGGAAGGTATGTGTCATTAATGAACATTTTGAGATCGGGTCTGCTATCCCCTTGCCACATGGGCAGGATGGAGAGTCTCGTTTCCCTATTTTATTAACAAAGGCGGGAAAACTGCCGTGTCCACTAACATAATATGGAATAATATGACTTTTGCAGATAAAATCAGAATCCACTTTATTCAAGATTTTATAAGTAAATCGGCCTTTTTCAGATGAAGTCCAATAATGTTGCCAGTCTGACAACATTTTATCCTTGAGTGCTTTTTTGATCACAGAGACTGGAAAAACTAAACGGATGATTGGTGACGTGGTGGATGTTGTTGTTGATTTCGCTAAGGTGTCGGCTCTTTCATTACCTCTGGTTCCGGCGTGTGCTTTGATCCATTTGATGTGGATTGTTTTATGTGGATAATCTAGTAATTTAGCATATATCTGATGAATAAGTTGATTACGGGGGAAGGCTAGATTAAGGGCATCTTTTGCTGAGTGGCTGTCCGTTAATAGAAGTAGTGAAGAGTAAGATGATGTTAGAAACCAGTCTATTGCTTATCATATAGCGTATAGTTCTGCTTGGTAGATCGAGTTTAAATTATGTAATCGAAAAGAGTTTTCAAAGATAAAAGAGCTGTCTTTTTCAACCGTGAAGGCTGCAGCAGTGCCTGAGTCTGTGACGGAGCCGTCTGTGTAAATTGTTAAATCTTGATTTAGTTGGTTATTGTCCGAAAAGGTATCTTCTAAAATTTTCAAGTTGTTTAATTTGTAATATTCTGGGAAACTGTAGGAAGGAAGCTTGTTCATTAAATTATCTAGGGTTAATGAGGTATTTTGGATGATGTAATTTCTGCGTCCTTTTAAAGTATTGTAGTAAGAGAGTTCTTTTGCCAAAATTATTTGAATAGGTAAGCAACCTGTTAGGACACACAGAGCGTCAGTTGAGATACTGCGATAGACTTTGATAATGCCGAGCAGCGCCATTCTTTGTATCGATTTTACCTTCCGGATACCATGGCAGTTTAGACGAGGGAACCAAATTACTGCTGCATATAGAAGTTGACGAAGGGTAACCGTATTATACCAAGTTTTCAAGATGGAGGGGTTTATTCCCTTATTAAAAAAATGCAATTTGCCGAAACCAGTGCAAAATTGTTGTATTTTTGTTCGTAGATGGATAATATGATCTTTAAAATTGAGCTTTGAGTCTAAGACTAGGCCTAAATAAGTTAGATTCTTTTTTATTGATATGGTTTTCCCCCGCAGTTTGAAAATTGGGTGGCGTTTTTCTAGTAAAAAGCGGCCAAACATTATTGCTGTGGTCTTCGCTTGGGAGATTGTTAGGCCAAGTTGTTCACAAATATCTGAAAATTGTTTAATTTTGCTGTTGGCATCTGCTTCAAGTTGTGTCCTGGTGTCACCATATGCAAGAACTGCAAAGTCATCTGCATAAACCGTAAAGTCGTCAGCCAGCAACTGGAAAAGTTTTATTAAGAAATCAGCAATCAAAAGCCACAGCAAGGGTCCGAGACATGACCCCTGCGGACAACCTCTGTAAGTTCGAAACCACGTTAAGATTGTTCCATGGAGTAGGCCTATAAAACTTTGAGAGATATAATTTTTTAGCAAGTTTTTAAGATATCGAGGAAGTGGTGAGTTATCTATGATGTGGGATATAGTATACCAGTTGATGATATCGAAGGCTGATTCGATATCAAAAGATATCAAAGAACAATATTTTTTACGTTGTAATAATTCGTCAACTTTTTTAATAATGTTGTCTAGTGCATCTGTTGTGCTTCTCTTTTCGCGAAAACCGAATTGGGCTGGATGGAAAAAATTTCGCGATTCCAAATAAGTCATTGTTCTCAACTTTACGAGTCTCTCCAGAACTTTCCCCAACATAGGCAGTAAAGTGATGGGGCGATAGGCTTTCAGTTGTTGAGGATCCTTGTTCTTTTTTCTGAAGAAAATTACTAGGCCTTTTTTCCATGGAGTCGGAAAATGTTGTAATTCGAAACATTTATTGTTTAGATCAATAATTAAGGATGGGAATGTCTTGAGGAGATTTTTGATCAGGCGAGCATCAATATTATCGTATCCGGGGGCTTTGCCGTTGTTTTGTTGATGGATACAGAATTTTAATTCTCTAAATAAAATTCTATCTTCTGCTGAAAAATTATTGGTTGGAGATTGCTCGTTAATAAATTCGTGGATATTATCTTGTTGAATTAGTCGATTTAGTTGAAAATGGTGAGACATTAATTGTTCTTCAATATTGTGAAATGTGTCTGTAGTATTTGAGGTTTCTAGGATTGTTGAGATGAAGGCTGTATTTTTAAGATATTTTTGTTTTATCAGTTTAAAAGCTGTACCATATGTCGATTGTGTAGTGGTACAGTAATTTCTCCATGCAGAGGATTTTGCCTCTTTAATTGCCAACTTATAATTTGCTCGCTCCTTTTTGTAATCACTTCTGAATTGCTGGTTGTCTGGATTTCGAGTGTATCTTTTAAATTTTGCGTTCAATTTATTCCTTTGAATTCTTAATTTGTCATTATACCAATGCAGTTTTATATCATAGTTTATATATATATTTTTTAATGATGCTTCCATTGTGAAATTGAAGACCTGCTGCAGATCATCCGTCCATTTGTCTAAGTTTGTAGGGGGTTCAATATCCTTTAATGCTGAATGTAGATTAGTCGAGTAATTATTAAAAATATTGTTAAATTTTATGAATTTGGTATATTTAGTTTTATATGTATAATTTTGCTTCATTTGAGGAGAAACGTGAAGTTGGAAGATAATATAAATATGGTCGCTGAGAGAGTCATGAGATTCATCTGTCTTCCAGAAGTTTATGAGTTCTCTTGTATGTAAACCACAAAGCGTGAGGTCGGGAGTTCCTTTTCTTTTGTCTAGCTTGTAGGTATAATTTGTATTTGGGTCGTTAATTATGGAGAGTTCTTTCAATGGTAGATAGTCTAGCAGCAGGTCACCCCATGCATTGTTTCTGGAGTATCCCCAGTCTCGGAGGTGAGCATTGAAATCCCCTCCAAGGAGAAGTTTGTAACTGTCTGTGATTACATCAGTTCAATCTTGAAGGTCTTTAGAAAGGTCTCCTGATGGTCTGGAGTACTGTGAACCGATCTTGATATATGTGATATTCTCTTGTTCTTTCTTAGGTGCTATTGTACTCGTATTTATTGTTAGATTGATGAAAACGCTATTATCTAGTTGATGAGATTGAAGATGATAAAATGTTGGATTACATATTATTATGGCAGCTGTTCGTTTTTTGGATTGATATATAGACCAGTCTATTGGGAGTCCAGTGAAGTTACCTTTGGTTTTGTGATAGTCCTGGACGAGGGCTATATCTATTTTGGCTTTATTAATATAAATCAAAAGTTCTTCATTGGCTGCTTTGCAGTTATTTAAGTTTATTTGGACAAACTTTATATCTGTAATTTATAGAGATTGTGATGAGTTTAGAAAAACTATTTCAGGGTTAGAATTGGAGATAGAAGATGTATTGTTTAGTTGGTTGAATGTGGAGCAGATACATTTATGAAGGTTTTCCTTGATTGAAATCTAAGTTTAAATAATGGACATTTATTTGAATCCGCTTTGTGTGGGAAATCATGTTTTGTGTTCAGACAATTGATGCAGCATATTTTCTTAGGATCTTCTTTATTTGGGCAAGGTGTTGTTGTGTGATTATACGCACAAATAGCACAGGCAGCTTCAAATCTACAGTTGTTACCTGTATGGCCATAAAAAACTCTTGACATGCTCCTTCAACTTCATTAAAGGATTCAAATCGACAGCCCTTGAAAAAGTGTTGCATTGATCGAAAGAAGCCATAAACGGATGAAGCCATGTATGGACTGTAGGTGGGAAAGGAAGAATTTTGACGCTGTCTAACTGTGCTAACTTGTCCTTGGTCCTCTGGGCCACGTGTGGCTTGGCATTGTCCTACAAAGCGCGCTTTCGGCGGAACAATCTTGGATAATTCTGCACCATATTACAAATACTGCCAAAAATCGTTGACGCGATCCAACTGCTGACAATACAGCTCGGCATTGATGGCACAACCATTTGGAACGATACAAATTCTGGTAGCTATTAGATTAAAACTTTCCCAGAACTTTTTCTCAACCTAATATATGAAATCCATAAAGCGCGATACCCAGGGGGCCTCGAGAAAAGAAGTCTCAAAATTTATTTTACAATTCATATTCAGATACATTTCTTCCGTTGGCAAGCGGATTAGCAGAATGGTTGGCAGCATTCCGGATTTCAGGTTTTTCTTTGTGAGTCCGAATCCCAGTCATACTTACTTTTTGCAACGAAATTTGTATCAATTATTTTTTAACCCCGACTGAAAAAATGTGATATAAATTAGAAAAAATATAAATTAATTATATGTTTCGTAGCATATAAGTACATTTTTAACTGTGAAATTTTGCATGTTTAAATATTTAATGAAAAGTAAACGGAAAAAACAGTAGGCAATTTGTATTTTTATAGACCAGAAATTTTAGCTGTTATATTTAATTATTTACAGTTATTTGAATGAATAATCGACATATTTTCACGGAGAAGTAAATTAAAATATGCTATACAAATACGTGCGATATAAACATTATTTTAATTTTGTTTCGTTATGAAAATATTTCGAATATTGCATGATTTTATAAAATCATTATTTAAAATTTTTCATGATTTCTTTTTTTCGGATTCATGGTTTTGTCGTTACTTATTACTTAATAACTATTTTTAGCAATTCAATATATTTTAGAACTTATTTGTAAGTACATAGACAGTTATTCTAATTACAAACATAAGAATTCAAGATTTAAAAGCCCATCAGTGGCCGAGAGATTCTGCTCTCAAAGCTGGTAGACGGGAGTTGCTGTGTTCGAAGCCAATCGCGCCCGTCGTCCTGATTGTTTGAAATTTTCCGAGGTTTTTTTTTTTAACCTTGTATAACCTAGTGTAAATACGGGTTAGGTTCCCTTAGAAAAATCCCATGGAGGGCACTCCCTCTCCGGCTTATATCCCCTGTGGAGATAATCGGCCCTCATAATTAACATTAACACGCCACAAAGATTTTAAAAAAATCAAAAGCTCAAAGGCTTGTTATTTATTTAAAAAAGTACATTTTGAAATATTACTACAATAGAAAAATTACGGTTTAAAAAATAAAGCAGCATGCTAATAATTTTATATAACGAATTTTAATTTATTTCACTCTGAAAAATAGTAGTAAATAAATTTTATAACAAGCAAAATTTTATGGTCTATAGAAGTACTAATTTACTATTTATTATTATTATTATTTTATTAAATTTATTTATTTATTTATTTGGTCTTTACTTTTTATTAAATATATAAACATGCAAAATTTCAACGTTAAAATTGTATTCATATAATTAAACTGTATTATAAAAATATGTTAAACAAGAAAAATATAGAATTGCTAAAAAAATTATTACGTAGACAGTTATTCTAATTACAATATCAAAAATCCAAGATTTAAAAAAATCATAGTGAAAACCTAAAAGGATATTTTTAATAAACCATAAAATATTCGAAATATTTGCAAGATGAAAATTAAAATAATATATTTATTCAAGGATTTGTGTTAAAATTTTTAAATTATTTCTCTCTTAAAAATAGCATATTAATCATTTAGATATCTTTGAATAATTTTAAATAACAGCAAATATTTCTGGTCTATACAAATAAAAATTGGCCAACATTTTTTCATTTTCTTTTAAATATGCAAAATTTTATAGTTAAAAATGTACTTATATGCTACAGAACATATTTAATTAATATTATTCGTAAATTTCAATTTTTATACACATTTTTTTTTTAAATTGCGGTTGAAATTGTGGTTGGAAAATAATTGATAAAAATTTTCATTGAGAAAAATAAGGCTGACTGGGATTCGAATTCACAAAGAAAAATCTCAAATTCAGCATGCTGCCGAGCAGCTTGTGAAAGGAAAAAAAATATATTAAATTATAAACTATAAACTATAACGTAAACTTTGAAATTTATTTTCTCGGCTCCCCGGGTATTGCGCTTTCATATATTTATATGCTAAATATACAGTGTCGATAGGCAAACGTTTAGTGCATTCTGTGTTCCCGACCTTGTTACCTCCCTTTTTGAGTCAGCGAAGGTTGGCCATGTAGCTCAGTTGGAAAGGCATTGATAACTTATGACAGAGATCTTGTATTGGACTCTTGACCTGGACACACTTTAACTCGGTAGAAGAAATATCTCATCATATATAATGATGCATAAATCTATTTTAATCTACTTCTACGAAAAGATGACAATCTGCATGCTGAAGCGAACATTAATAACTTGCAAAGATTCAACGATGTTATAATAGCAAAATAACTAGAGTTACCGCATTTACTTTAGGCCTAAAAGTACACTTCAAACTTTTAATGTCTCAACAGTGATGTAATTATAGGAATTTTATTGTGCGGTTTGTTTTAAAATGCTCAAAAAATTTTGCTCTTCATATGTTTAGTGAAACATCAATTTTTCGAGGATTTAACAATAGTATGTCCGCTTAACTTAAGTCACGGCAGTTGAAATATTTTTGCTGGAACGAAAAAAATTCCTTCATTTCAAGACTTTCACACAAACCATATTATAGTTATGAGTGCTTAATTTGTAATTAGAAATATTTTTAGAAATAAATTGATTATTTCGCGAAATCGTGTTTATCCAGAATGTTTCTCAAAAATACTTCACATTGAATGTCTTTATGAATGGAATTTCCTCTCTATTATCTATGTGTCGCAAGAAGCTGCTGCTTGAAAAATCGATTAACTATTCCGGATGTGGAGAATGAATTATCATCGTAATAGTTAATAATCAAAAGTTTTACCGTCGGAGCGATAATAATCTCGTATAATTAAAAAAAATAAAATAAAAATCTTCTAATTGCTATATGTACCACTTACAAATATAGTTGTATTGGAAAAGCGAATTGCTTATGTAACAACAAATGTCAATAAATTCATATCATAATTTTCACTGATTAATGTAATGTCGTGTACAAACATACATTATAAACAAAATAGAAAAAAATTAAATTTTTTCAAATTGAATTTAATAAAAATTCTACTAACTGCAATGTTTTCAGATTTCTTTGCTTTTAAATAAAAGTAATTACACTACAGTTTTTCAGTTGTACTTTACGAATGTAACGTCACTTTATAAATTGAATACTTTTTATAAAAAATTTAGTTATTTTCTATATTTTAAAATATTAACATACGTTTAAATATAAGAACATTAGAACAAATATTTCAAATGAATCTTTTCCCTTTATTATTTTGTGCTTTATTGCATAACGTGATAAGTAATTACTTTATTTAATATAATAAAGTATTTCATTTAAATCATAACAGTACGTATATCCTTTATTGTTAATATCGTTTCACTTAAGGCACTAGGATAAACACGGCAGCAACACTATCAAATAATGCATACAGTTATAATTAATAATTAATAAAATGCTATATGGCGCTGAATGATATGCATTGTAAAAGCAACGTTAAAAACGCCAGAATAAACAAAAAATTCGCAGACTAGTTTCGGTAGCGTTAAGCGTACCGTCCTCAGTGCAAAGAATAACGGAAACTCGCTCATTTATATAGAGGAGAAGCGGATTCAACTGAGAAGTTCATTACCCAATGGGGAAACAGGAAAACCTGGGTACCAGTCAATGGGAGACTAGTGTAGGAAATGCCACCAGAAATGAGTAAGGGAAAAAAAATCGTAATGATAATGCAAAATACGTAATGGTAATGGTATCTACAAAAATTATGACAATATTGTTAATAGTGAATTTGCTATTCCCCCTTTATCAGATTGCTGGAACTATTTCATAAAATCCTCTTTTGCTTAATCACTACCATTTTTTTTTCCGTACTCATTTCTGGTGGCATTTCCTTCACTAGTCTCCCATTGGCTGGTACCCAGGTTTTCATGTTTCCCCATTGGGTAATGAACTTCTCAGTTGAATCCGCTTCTCCTCTATATAAATGAGCAAGTTTCCGTTATTCTTTGCACTGAGGACGGTACGCTTAACGCTACCGAAACTAGTCTGCGAATTTTTTGTTTATTCTGGCGTTTTTAACGTTGCTTTTACAATGCATATAATGTAAATGCATACAGTTGTTTATTACGATACTCAAAAATATTTACCACTAAATTTCACTTTATTATACATATCTTTTTCTTCCTAAAAAACCCCCCAAATGTCGTTAATGATTATGTGTCCTAAAATAATACATTTAGATTACATTGATTTCAATGTTTAGATGAGACAATTAGTGTTATAAGATTGAGTGACTATCTAATCCACTGATATACAGGGTGTCCATAATTAAACGACCCTACTTTAAAGTTGTCTACAGACAAAACTATTGGTCATAAAGTTGTGAAATTTTGTGAAAGACATAATAGAAGGATGGGAATTTCTTTAAACAAAAACAGAAAAAAGTTCAAAATTTAGCCCCCAGAGGGCGATTTTTAATAAATTACACATTTAGCATTACAAAAGTTTGGAAATTTTATTTATTAACTTAACCTGATTCTAAAGACAGAATTTCACAGCAGGTTCCCAGCATTTCCCAGAACACATTGTGGTCAACTGTGGAACAGGCTATCTTAAGATTCCAGATGCTATCTGAAAATGATGACCGTAATGCGGAACATGTTTGATTATAACAAAATTTGTTAAACTGTCGTAAGTGTATGCTAAATGTGTAATTCGTTAAAAGACGGTCTCATATTATTTTTTTCGCTCAAATAAATCCCAATACCTTTATTATGTCCTCCACAACATTTCACAACAGTCAGAACAATAGTTTCGTCTGTAGGCGACTTTAAAATAGGGTTGTTTAATTATGGACACCCAGTAAATAAAATTTCTAAACTAACGTAATGCTAAATGTATAATTCATTAAAAACTGCCCTCTGTTGGCAAAATTGTGAACTTTTTTTTTTTTTTTTTTTTTTTGCTTAAACAAATTCTCATTCCTTTATTATGTCTTTTCACTAAATTTCACAATTTTATGAACAATAGATTTGTCGGCATACAACTTTAAAGTAGAGTCGTTTAATTATGGACACCTTAGGGGCGGAAAGTACGCAAAATATTTGGTTATAACTTAATAGTTTCTTTTGCAAATATCATTTATAAGGGCACTAAAAAACCTCACCTGAACGCCGTGGCTTCTAGAAATGAGTTCGAGCCTTTGTTATTCATAGTCTGAGCCCGACGATTTGAAATCCACTACCGAAAAATTTTGTGTCATCAGATCCCGAGTTCGATATCAAAAGTACGCAGTAGAAAATTGCTAACAGCTTTTTAACCCTCTATGTACTGAATTATGAATTCATGAAAATTTTATCTTCTAAAGCGTTTTTCGTGAACTGTTTAAACTATTACATTAGAAGATTGACGAAATCATTTATAGGGATTTTGTGCAATATTTATAACCCCACTGAAATCTTTTATTTATTTATTTTTTTTTTTTTTACTATTTTGTAGAATTAGGAAATGTACAAATATAATGTTCTTACAATAGAAATATAGAAATATTTCCGAATTGAAAAATACCCTCCCCCCCCCCCCCCAACGACAAGAAAGCTGAAAAGATGCAAAGGGCAAAGAAATCAACCTTTTTTTAATTTATTTTGTGTAACCAATAATGCTTTTGTAACAAGATAAAGTAATGTATCTATAACTCATTCTAAACTGTATTACAACTAACCGACGTATTAAATGAATTTTATTACAAATTATTTTTATGATACTTATAAGGGCCGTCAATAGATAAAGGGTTAAAATTGTTTTAAGATTAATGTTCTCATTTAAAAATCTCTTCTTACATAGAAATACATTGTAATAATCCCAAATACTCAAACGTGACAACGTTTCGTGATTTTCATCTAGAATACAACATTTCTCCGTATATCCCATCAGTCACAATTTAATTTCCTTTCACACTGATTTTTAAAGAATTGTAAAACGCTTTAAGAAACTTTTCCTTGCATTTTTTAAATAACAAGTCCCCCTCTCCATTTTTTTCCCCCGAGTCTCATCCCCAGTGGCTTCTAAAGACATCCCTCGAGACGCTGTAACACAATTTTACGGCAGAAGGTATAATTCTTTGTTCGGAATATCAACGAAACGGTAAGATATAGGAATTTGCTGTTTTATTGCATCCGGACATTTTGTGATCGGATGACAGAAAACTCTTTTTTCCTCCAGTCAGTAGCATAGTTTTGAAAGTAAAACGACAGTTCTCTCCATTTTAATTTTTAAAGATTTTTTTTCGAATTGTTTTTGAATATGAATCTCCACGAAACCGTCCTAGAGAATTTCTGAACTGAGTAGAGTAAGATTGTATAGTCGGTTGATAAAGTAAAGCTAAATTTTGACTCAGATTAAGTAACCTTCTAGCCGATCTTCGAAAGGTTCAGGTTTGTAGAAGACCCGATCATTATCGTATGTCAAATTGGACATTAGAGTAATTCCTGTATTTGTAAGTTTATTTCTACAATTTCTACTTTAATATTTTCCAATTTCTAAAATACTATTATACTATTCACTAATATTTTGTACTAGATTTAATAAAAATTTATTGCCTAAAATGAAACTGTTGCAATCTTTTAAAAGTGAATTTTTACGAATTGCTCCAAAACTCCATTTTCTTGGGATAAAAACGGATACGAACATTTTTAGTTAAAGTTGTACAACAATTTTTTCTGTAGCTTTTCAGAAGAAAGTCTAAATATTTTCATTTACAACAAAAATACTTTATTTACGCAGACTTTTCCCACCGATAAAGTAAGATCGAACGATTAGGCATTATCTAGAAAGGTATTTTTAATAAAAATCTCATAAAGTAATCCTATATTTATACTGATATTACTGAAGGACGATGAGTACAGGGTATATTTACACGTAGTTGCATTAAACTTTGTTGAAACTTCTGTCATCAAAAAGCAACTAATAGTAAGATATTCGAATTTTCCCCATATTTGAAGACCAGACAAGTCAATATTGCTTCATGTCACAGAAACAATATTATCGATCTAATTGTACTTTAAATTGTATCATCTAAAAGCGCTATTTTTTTTTTCAAAGACACATCCAACGTGGTGTGTGAGTAAAATTTGTTTCTGATCCATTTTGCTTTTGTTTTCTATTTGTTTATTTTCTTCCAATGCAATGTATCAGCAGTAATTGACAATTTTTAACAAATTTGGAAGTACATTATATGAAATAACGCCCTTTTTTAAATGTGGGATGTTCTGCCGGCTGATGATTAGACATCCACATGTCACTATGGTATTTTAAACTTTCATCCTGATTTACCTAAATTATATTTTGTATCAATATACGAGTCAGTTATTATTATTTAAATCTTTTCTGTCTTCATACATCATTAAACATGGTTTTAAATTCAATTTCATAGTAAGTTTTATTTAGCTAATAATATTTATGGAGTTTTTATCATTTTGTTGTTCAATTTGCTATTTAGTTATTAAATTAAATATATTCTATCTGCATATTAATACTTACCATCTTTAATAAGAGATTTGGTCAGATTTTGTGGGAAGAACTTGTCTACTGCATTTTGATTTTCAAAAGTATTATACATACCGGGTGGCCTAAAAAGGACTGACTGATTTTAAAATTCAATAACTTGCAAACGGTGACAGATATTTAAAAAAATCTTGCAGGAGGGTTATGTTTAAGGTTAAAAGTTTTTTTACAGTGATTTTCGATTTTAGTTCAAATTACAAAAAATAGATGGCGCTGTAAGCAATAGGCGTTAAATACAGGCTCGATTTTTTTGTCTTTCTTTTCCTCCATGCAGAAAAAGGAGATGAATATGTATTGAGTTGGTCCCGAAGTATCAAAACACGAGCCTGAATTTAGCGTCTATTGACATCTGGCGAAATATTAAATTTTGTAACAAACCATGACATTTAGTTTCAACTTCAAATCAATGTTTTAATTTACCACTCGAACAATAAAAAATATGCTAACTGGCGAGTTGAAAAAAAGATATTGGCGAGATTTGCACCCGTCTTTTTTTTCTTTCGGCACAGATGTCATATACGGCTCCATATTGGCGCGATTTTTTTCTAACGCCAATGTCATATACGCAACGGGTACTTAACTGGCGCCAAAGTATCGTTATTTTGCTTGATATGGTAAGCAGGATGTTGTTGTTTATGCAGTTAATGCGTTCCCCAAATTGGCGTTGGAAAAAAATCGCGCCAATATGGGGCGGGGCGTATATGACATTTGTTCCAAACTTTCGTATGAAAGGCGAAGGGATCAGATCGTATTTGTTTATGGCATTTGATGACTTGAACTATTATAATATAGATGAAATGATGGGGATAGAATAATATTTGGCGACTTATGACCTGTGCCTGGATAACATTAAAGTATCAAAATGGCACCTAGAGTATAAAAAGCAAAGTGTTCCGCTCGGAACTGTTGATGATAGTCACATGATTTAGGCTATTGTTATAGAGATTGTTTTAAAATATCGGTTGACAAAGACTCTGAATGCTTAATTCATTTTATTTTAGCTTCTTTTCAAATGTTTAACTAATCCTCTTTAATCAAAAACGAAAACAAACATTGGATGTCTTAACAGCAACTGATTCTCCGTATAATTTTTTCAATCAAAGGGAACTGAATGGAAACCCGTTTATAGGGAGATCTGCACAGCTTTTTCGGTATAATTTAATCTTCTCTAATATTTTTAAAACCCATTAGATTTTTAGATTTTCAGATTCTGCGGTGTCTGGAAGGGGGTTGGCGAGCGTAGCCTGCAGGGGGCAGAGCCCCCTAGTTACAATATAAATTTGCAATCTATTTTCATTCTGACATATTAAAGAAAAATATACAAGTTGTACTGAAGATACATAAGTTGAAAAATAGCAGAATTTTTGTTAAATGAAATGATGAAAAGCAACAGTCGCAATTCCTTACAAATGATACCTATTTTAAAATGCTATTAGATTATCTAATCTGAAATTTAATTGATAAAAATTAAAGTTATCTTAAAACTTGCTCGAAGTGATTTTCTTTTGCTGCAATGCAGAAATGTACACGAGAAATAAATCCTTCTAAACATTTAACAACTTTGTACACGATTCCTTGAAGCATGACCCTACTCATCTGTTTTCAAATGCAGAAAATTGGCAAAAAGTCATGCAATTCAAAGTTTCATAACTCGGTCAATCTTTGCGTTAGATTAATGGGACTATTTTTTGTCTTACTTGTTAGTGTAATAGGAAACGTTTACTAAATATTACTTATGGGACTGTAGGGGCCGTATTAAAATTTAAATTTCCTAACTTTTTAACAAACGTTTTTGTCGATCCAAACAACTTTTAAAATACTTCTTTACCTCATTTAAAACATTTTTGTAATTGGAGGTATATGTCTATGACTAACGGTTTAGAAATTAGCCATTGGGCACCGATCAGAGTGGACACCCTGTATGGCGCATTCTCACAATCTTTTGATTTTCGGGAATAAAAATCGGGTGAAATTAAACTTGCTAAAATAACATTTTAATCTGATAGATGCGTTAATGATTCAAAATAAAGAAAAAAGGGTCAGCAGCGAATTTTCCTTTATTTAACTGAGGTTTAAGTTAAACTTGCGGTTTAATTTTCTTACCATTTTAGCACTATAACTTTCTATTTTCTTCTACATTTTTACTTATAATGAATTTGCATAGAACCCACAGGACATTCAAATAAGAAATAATAACAATGTAGTATATTTAGTTTAAAATTTTGGTATAACATTGTCTTAAAGGGGTGTTAAAGAAGGGACGGAAGGAAAAAAAAGTGGGATGGTATAGGAAAAAAGGGGCGGTAATGGGAAAAAAAAGGAATGGCAAAGATGGGACGGTAAGGAAAATTACCACTATTTTTAGGCAAATCGTGTTAAGGCTCAGGCCACAATGTTCATTGATTTTTAGAAACAGTTATTTACATTGGATTAAATTAAAAAATAACAATAATTTACCTCGAAAAGTGCAGGAATAAACCTTGGGGACGGTAAGGCTACCAATAAAGCCACGATGTTTGAAATTCATATTTAAATGCTGATTTAAATTCTGCAGCAAATTTCCTGTCAAAGAATTTTATACATTCTTTCTTTAGCATACTTCTGCATGAGAAAAAACTTGAAAAAAATTTTGTCGCTTCATCTGATGTGACATTCTGTATAATTTTAGAAGAGGGATGGTAAGGAATCTAAAACCCAGGGACAGAGCTAAAAAAAAAAAATAATAATACCAGCCGTAGAAATGTGTGCAGGTTAATTTTTTGCTACAAATTTATATAAAACAATTGTCCCAGTTTCAAAAAAAAAATTACATCGAATTACTTTTATTGAAACAACTTTATACAGACTTAAAAATCAGCATCCGGGACACCGGATGGTATAGGAGTTTTCCTGGTATTTGGACACCTAACATCGTCCAAAACTTATTTATCTCGTTAATATTGTTATGCAATCATGCAACGGGATGTTCCCCAGTATATGAAATAAAAAAAAAATACAAGAATATGTACTGAAATAAAAATGATTATTCAGGGACATAAAGGTCAAAAGAAATTGAGAATGCCCATATATATTTTTTATCCTCCCCCTTAAAAAAAAATACAAAACACTTTGGAAAATACGAAGTATAAATTTTGCTTTCAAATCGACTTTTGAAGACTTTTATGTTCACTATTTAGTCTTTTTAGTACTATGACCTTTCTAAATTTATTTATGTGTTAACGAAGGGAAATGATAGAATACTCAAACCGTATAATAATTTTAGAAGCCATCTTTTCTAACAAAAGCATAAAAGTGGATTTCATATGTTGATTCTTTCAGAAGTATAAAAGAAAAGCGCAATGTTGTATAATAAGACAGATTATGGATTTTTTAAAGAAGAAAAAACAATGCCTCTAGATAAAGTGCTTTAAATATCTCTCTGATTTTTTTTTTTTTTTTTTCAGCAAAAGAACCTGTTTTAGAGAATGAGAATAAAATATACTTTCTCCCCCAAAAAAGATTTAATATTGTGAAGCTTGAGTTACTTTAAAATGGATTAAAACATACTTAAAACTTAAAATAGGTTTAAAGTGTACTGTTATGAACAAAAATGTTGAATTTTTAAAAATCCTACACTTATTATAAAATTACAAGACGAAACTCATACAAGGTTTGCAAGGAATACAAAATTATTACTAATAGTTGTTAGACAGTTTTTTCGGATAATTTAAATTTTGACACATTAATAAAAATTAGAATGTGCAGTACAGTCCCGATTATCCGAGTTAATATCGACCAAGCTTACATCGGATATGCAAAAAACACGGATAAACAGTATTTACACAAATCGTCACAAACAAAGTAGATGAAATATAAATTTTCACTCAATTCATTAATTTTTATGGTGTTAGTAACATTTCTTTGATGTACATTTTCGTTACTTTTTAAAAAAATGGTGAATGAAATTGTTTACTTTAAAAAACCCTTGCCAGTTTTTTATTTCAAAAATATATATTCTAAAAACACACTCAAAATATATATTAAACATTTAATTGCTAAAAAGGACGTCAAATGTTAATAAAATACATTAAAAGATCTTAATAATTTGACATGTTTCGATTGAATTTACTCAATCATCATCAGAAAATCACCATATTTTTAATGGACGTATAAGAGAACTTCCTTCTGAAGATGATTGAGTAAATTCAATCGAAACATGTCAAATTATTAAGATCTTTTTTGTATTTTATTAACATTTGACATCCTTTTTAGCAATTAAATGTTTAATATATATTTTGAGTGTGTTTTTAGAATATGTATTTTTGAAATATTTTTAATGGACGTATAAAAGAACTTCTGTTTATATTTAATATATAGTTTTTTATTTGTCAAATGTCAATTTTGCTGCAGTTTTTTTTTTTTTTTTTTTTTTTTTTTTTGCTGCAGTATTACACTACTTCATAGCTATCAATTTCTACGATTTTTCCCTACTATAAAACTTACCAATAAATTTTGCCTAGTTCAATCGCCGAAATCTAACAATTGTCAAAGATTAAATATGGCAAAAATTTGTATTCAATTTTAGAGGTGACAAAACCGTACACATTTCAGCTATGTTATTCTACTAGTGTCATGAAAATTGCAGGCTCTTCCTTCTTCTCAAAGTATTAGATAGTTCTTGTAATCGAACTTATACCTCTGGAATGGATCATTTTCTTCTGATGGACTGATGGCTTCTATTATTATGAAACAGCCATTAGTAATGAAGTGTTAAGTGAAGATGAAAGAGCAGTTGTAAAAAGTTAGAACTCTGATTTCTGGTCAGAATGGGGGGGGGGAAAATGGGCATTTTTTTTTTTTAAGAATTATTGACCATTTTTTCCCCCCCATTCTGACGAGAAAATCAGAGCTCTAACTTTTTGCAATTGCTCTTTCATCGTCACTTAACACTTCATTTATAATGGCTGTTTCGTAATAATGGAAGACATCAATCCATCAGAAGAAAATAGCTCGGTCAAAGCGGAGAATCGGATAATCGAGACTCTACTGTATATTTCATTTTAAAAATGATCTTTAGAATATTTTTATTGGTGTTCAGAGGGTGGGGGGTCATGACCCCCGTGACCCCCCCCCCCCTGGATCCGCCATTGAGGTTTGCAAGAAATACAAAATTATTACTAATAGTTGTTAGACAGTTTTTTCGGATAATTTAAACTTTTGACACATTAATAAAAATTAGATATAAAACAACATCTTTGGACACGTTCGTGCTTAGATTAAATAGCTGACATTTTTTGAAAAAGCTTGTTTTGCACAGAATTAAAACAAATTCGTGAAAGTCAGGTTTTATAAACCGAATGCTTAACAAGAACGCAAAATCACGCATCCGGATGGCATCGAATATGCAATATTTTTCTGCACTAACAGAATATTATTAGGAAATTTCGTTTTTAGAATTTTCTAACATAGCTGTGAATTGTTTTTGAATTGGATCGCTCTGTCCGCCTGTCTGTCCGTCTATCTTTCTGTCCGTGCTCTAACTCGCGTAAATATAGCAGAATTTCCATGAAATTGATATATGTTATTGAAGCTTACTATGGCATGTTCAGTATTGAAAATGATGTGTGCAGCATTTATAGTTCTTTTACAAGGACATTCAAGATAATTTCGTTATATTACGGCCTATGGGGAAAAATCATTTGTAGCGGTTTTTAGGTATGTTTCACAATATGAAACACATTGAAATTTACATTCATCTCTGGTGCTGTAGAAGATGCGTACTATAGAATATGGTATGATTAGCATTAGCCGTTTATTTACAGGGACACTCAAAAGAATTCAGGTACATTACGGTCTCTGGGGAAAAACCGTTTGCGGTGTAACATTTTCAAACATTACAACATGTTAAAATACATATATATCTCCGACATTCTTAAAATAAAATAGGTTGTGCATAGCATTCGTCGTTCATAGTATAAATTTTAAAGGTCATATGCAGGGTTTTACAAAACATCTAAAGTGCATTTTCGTTCTATGATGGACATTGAAGAATGGCATTTTCAGCAGTTCTATGCGTTTCCTAAATGAATTGAAATTTAGTATACTATTTATTATATGATAAATCTATAGATTCAATACATTGTTGCACGAAAAATTCAGACTATTGTTTGTAATTGTTGAAATTGCGTTTTCAACTATGTTACGCATTAAACAATTTCCTTATTTAGACATCATTTTTACCTTATTAAACAGTGAAGTTTTATTATAGTATTCTGAATGTGTTGGAAAGTGTACGCTTGGCGCATGATTTTATTTTCTTTTTTTTCATCTAAAGAAATGAACCCCATATCGGTTAATAACAATATAAAGAAACGTGTCCAGTTAAACTGATGGCATTGAGCTTACAGGCTATTCACACTAATTGTACATTATACTCTTACTTCAAAGAATAATGCCCCTCCCCCGTTTCCCCTCTTTTTGCTTAACCAATGAGCCTCCAAATGTCATCAGGGAAACGCCTTATCGAAATAAACCCGTATACCAAATTTGAAGCAAATCGGATAGAAAAAGCCATTTATCTAAGTTAAGGGGGGGGGGGGTATTAGCCCCCTGTCAACCCCTTTAGACTTAAACAATGAACCTTCAAATCTAATCAGGGAAGCGCCTTATCAGAATTAACCGGTATAGCAAATTTGAAGAAAATCTGATAATTCTGCATGCAAAACCCAATTATCTAAGTTAAGGGGGGGGGGGATTAGCCTCTTGTTATCCCATTTATACTTAACCAATGAACCACCAAAACTAATCAGGGAAGCGCCTTATCAGAATGAACCTAGAAAATTTTTTTGAAGCAAATCGGATATTTCTATCAAGAGATATCGCGTTACATACATACAAACAGAACCGGCGGGCATTAGCTCACATAGTCTTTGATAGCCTGTGAGCTAAAAACGCATAAGACAGTAAAAATCCATTCTCATCAATTGCTGTCAATATCTGGTAATGTGTGCGAACTATCTAGCGCAGTCCTGTGTCTAGACTGGGGTATAGAATTTATACACATCCCTTAATATGTTAAAAAAGTTTTTAAAAAAAGATCATATTCAGTCTTTTATAGCCGAATTCTGTTGTGCTTCTCTGTTAATGATCTGATAACGTTTCTGCACGATAACTACTATACAGAGTGTCCACTCTCAACGGAGTCAAATGGCTAATTCCTAAACCGTAAGTCATAGACATAGTTCTCATTACAAAAATGTTTTAAATGAGGTAAAGAAATATTTTAAAATCGATTTGTGTCAATAAAAATATTTCCTAAAAAATTACGAAATTTAAATTTTTATACGGTCCTTCGCTCCTATAAGTTATAGTTAGTAAAAATTTTCTGTTACTCTGACAAGTAAGACAAAAAAAAGCCCCGTTACTCTACGATTAAAATAACTGTTTAATGTTGGAGTATATTTTTTGCTGCAAATTAGGGGTCATTCATAAATTTAGCAGAAATATAATTTCGTCAGATATATTAAAACTAGTTGGATGTGCCAATCCAAAAACTTTCTTCTATCTTACACATCTTAATATTTCAAAAACTAGTTACATATGTTAATACATCAATATTATTAGTTCATTACTATACCAACTTTGATTTTCATCTTAAATTCCTGCTTCCGTCAATTAAATGCACTAAAAACGAGTTAATCTATATCATGATATTTGTTAAAATTAATAGTTTTTTCTTATTCTGTTGTTATCAGATGTTTCCGAATAGCCGACTTAGCAGGAAGTGAGTTCCCGCCTTTGCACGAGCCGCCGATGGACAATAGAACTACGAAAAATCAAGAAAAGTATACAAAAATCGCTATCACAAAGCCCCTTTACCGCGCGATATTTCCAACTTCAAGGAGGACCTGTTGGCCAAAGCCAAAAACATGCACAAAAAATTTGGTTCAATTATATGCATCATTTTATACACTTTTCGATTGTACAATAAATAAAATGGTACATACATCGTAATTATAGCGCATCCTACCAGCGGAATTTTTCCAAATTCAGGGAGGACCTTCATGCCATGACCAAAAAGAAACACAAAAAATTTGGCTCAATTCTATGCATAACTTCATACACTTTTCGATGGTACAATATTCAAAATGGCACAAAAATCGCTATTAAAGTGCCCCCTACCGGCAATTTTTTTCCAAATTAAGGAAGGACCTGCTTGCCATAGCCAAGAACTTAAAATAAAATTTTGGTTCAATTCTATGCATAACTTCATACACTTTTCGATGGTACAATATGCAAAATCGCTATTATAGCGCCCCTAGCGGCGATTTGTTTCCAAATTCAGGGAAGACCTGCTTGTCATAGCCATAAACTTAAAATAAAAATTTGGTTCAATTCTATGCATAACTTCATAAACTTTTGGATGGTACGATATTCAAAATCGCACAAAAACGCTGTTACAGCGCCCCCTACCGGCGAATGTTTTCCAAATTCAGGGAGGATCTATCTGCCATATCCAAAAACTTAAAATAAAAATTTGGTTCAATTCTATGCATAACTTCTATGCATATACTTTTGGATGGTACAATGTTCAAAATCGCACAAAAATAGCTATTACAGCTCCCCCTACCGGCGATTTTCTTCCAAATTCAGGGAGGATCTGCTTGCCATAGCCAAAAACTTAAAATAAAAATTTGGTTCAATTCTATGCATAACTTCATACACTTTTCCATGGTACAATATGCAAAATCGCTATTACAGCGCTCCCTAGTGGCGATTTTTTTCCAAATTCAGGGAAGACCTGCTTGTCATAGCCATAAACTTAAAATAAAAATTTGGTTCAATTCTATGCATAACTTCATAAACTTTTGGATGGTACGATATTCAAAATCGTACAAAAAACTCTGTTACAGCGCTTGCTACCGGTGATTTTTTTCCAAATTCAGGGAGGACCTACCGGCCATTTCCAAAAACTTAAAATAAAAATTTGGTTCAATTCTATGCATAATTTCATATACTTTTGGATGGTACAATATTCAAAATCGCACAAAAATAGCTATTACAGCGCCCCCTACCGGCGAATTTTTTTCCAAATTCAGGGAGGATCTGCTTGCCATAGGCAAAAACTTAAAATAAAAATTTGGTTCAATTCTATGCATAACTTCATACACTTTTTGGTGATACAATGGCGACAGACAGACGGACACACGGACAGACAGAAGTTTTCTATAAACATGTTTTTGGGGATCTCTGACCCCTAAAACATCTAAATCCGTCGAAAAAAATTTCGATTACAATACTTTCTTCTATTGAAGATAGAAGAAAGTAAAAATGGTTGATAGTAAAAGTAATATTGGAATATAAATTTGAAATATTTAATCATTTTGACCCATTAATGCAAAACATACAATTTGTAATAAACATATAACAAGAAAAAATATAACAGATTTTTTATTAAATAAAATGATGAAAATTAAATGCCTCAATTTTTTACAACAGGATACATATTTTAAAATTTTATTAGATTAAAAGATGCAAAAGTTGGGTAATGTGACCTTTTATTGCTTTTGATAATTGATACTTATGTATTCTGTACCGCTGAATCCGAAATTGACCTTTATTTTTTTGTACCTTCACGTAAAGATTTTTTGCAAATCGTAAATTTTAAATATATAAAAAGAAAAAATATTGAAAATTTGATACTATAAAATAGATGTGATTGTTGTATTTTTAACTTTTGATAACTGATCTTTATGCATTTTTTTACAGCTGGATCCGAAAATGACCTTCATATTTAACCATCACTTCAGGATTTTTCGAAAATTGTAAATTTTAAAGTTAAAAAATTCAAACTTAAAATTATATCTCCTCCCCCACCTTATCTGAGCACTTCAGCTGTTTAGCTGTAAGAATCCCAGTATAAGCCAAAAAAATTGAATAAATTATTGAATTAAACAAAATTAAATTAAATAAAAAAATGTTTTACATCTGTTTTATAGTATCAGATTTTCGCTATATTCTTTTATATTTACGATTTCTAAAAATATTCTAATGTGATGGTTAAAAATGAAGGTCATTTTCAGATTTAGTGCAAAAAATCAATGATCAAAAGTTAAAAAACACAGCCATCTCCTCTATTTTATAGTAACCTATTTTTGTTATTTTTTAATCTTTGGCAATTCATGATTTGCGAAAAATCCTGACACGATAGATAAAAATTAAGGTAATTTTCGGATTCAGTGCTAAAAAAATAAATAAAAGGTAAAAAACACAATCATCGTAGTCTTTTGTATCTAATTGAAAACTTTTTCTTAAACTTCTTGGCGGTAATCTATCTGAAATTTTTTGTGTTATCCTGTAAGATAAGTAAGATAAGTATAATCCTGTAAGATAAGTATAAATGGTAACCACTGAAATCATAATAATATTTGATTGTCATCGGATTTACGTCAGTATGTGAAATTTAATCTCGATCGGATATTTGAAAGTGAGTTAAAGTTCTAGAACAAATTTTGAACTGGAAAAATATGCATACGATCGTTGAAGTTAAATAAAAACAAAAATAACAAAATTTTTGTTAAAAGAAATCATGAAAAGAAACAGTCTCAAATCCTTACAAAATAAAACATATGTTGAAATACAATAATTTTAGCCAATCTGAAACTTAATAGAAGTTAACTCGATCGTAATACTTTGATTTTTTTCAAAGCGCAGATACACATGAAATAAGTTCTTCGAATAATTTAAGCACTTTGTATATGACCCCTCAAAGCATGGTTGAACTCATTTATGTTCTGTTGCAGAAAAGTGGTATAAGTCATGCGCATTTAAAGTTTCATAACTCGGTCAATTTTAGTTTTATATTAACGGGACTTTTGTTTTACTTGTTAGTGTAATACAAAAAAAAAAAAAAAAAAAAAAATGCTTAATATAACTTATAGGACCGGCGGACCGTATGAAAACTTCAATTTCGTAATTTTTAAAGAAATGGTTTTATTGACGCAAATCTTTTAAAAAATATTTCTTTACCTCATTTAAAACATTTTTGTAATTGGAACTATATGTCTATGACTAACGCTTTAGGAATTAGCCTCTGGACACCGATGAGAGTGTACACCCTGTATAGCTTTCATAGTCTAATAGAAAACATGTTGTTCAACACCTACCCTATCTATCTATAGTATAAAGGACAAACGTATCTGTGCGTAACGCATACGTCATTCTGCGAATGGCAACACTTTGAAATTTGAAATAAAATTTTGGTTTTGCAATTTTCTCTACTGCAAATTTTTAAACTTCTAAACATCGCACATTTAAAATTTTTACATCGTCGTATAAGGAAAAAAATGCTCTTTTAAATGCAATTTGTTTGAAAGCTGTATCTCAATTTAATTTTGAGATATTAATTATTTTGTAGTTTTTAATACATTGTTTGTAATTGTGGCAACTGAAGAACTCCATTTCTGTTGAAAGTCATGGAGGGTTGAAGGTAAAGGGAAAATAATCACGGAGGAAAGAAAACATTATATTTCTGTACCTTTTTGTTGCCATTTTCTCATAAAAACTGACAAAAAAAATTGAAATTAAAATACGTGCTATGTCAGCGATTTTTTTAAATTTCTAAATATCGCACATTTTCAATTTTTAAACCGTCAAATAGAGAAAAAAATCTACTTTTAAATGCAATTTGGTTGAAAATTGTATCTTAATTGACTGAGTTATTATGGTTTTCAAAATAACTAGCCGCCCTTGGTGACCAGTTTGGTTTGCCTTAAATGTGTGCTAGGCATTGTATCATGTTTTTTGTTTATTTTCATTTTTATTCATAATTTAATTTACTTGCTCAATCCTTCGCCAAATTGGAAGATTCTGATAGAGAAATCGAGAACTCCCTACTTTTATGTTAGTCAGGCACAGGTGATAAATCGCAAAACATTGTACACGTCGCTTTTTTTTCCATATTTCTTTAATTCAGATTAAAATATAATCCTTTCACTCATTTTATTTAGAATGGATAACTTTCATTTAAAAATGAAACCTTTAAAATTCATGACTTTCAGTTAAAAAAAAAAAATTCTTTAAAAAAAAGAAAAAAAAAGAAAAAAGAATAAATAAAACCATAAACCATTTAATTTCAACATCAAAGCATTGTTTTAATTCACCCCTCGAAAAATAAAAAAATGCTATTGGCGAGATAAAAGGATGCTATTGGCGAGAATTGCGCCCAGCTAACATAAAATTACGAACACTTTGCGATCATGACAACTTTTATGTAGTTTTATTTGAAAAAAATATTTTGATTAAATATGTTGCCAGAAAAAAAATTTCTTTTCTCGCCATGGACCTTTTCTCTATTTCGCGAAGTACCTATACTGGAAAAGTACCTTCATTTATTTATCTATTTGTTGTATTTTAAATTAGATTAATAAAAGACGGTACAGGTGTAATATACGGACGTACGTTGGCGCGAGTTTTTTCTGACACCAATGTCATATACGCACCGCCGTACTTAACTGGCGCCAAAGTGTCGTTTTTTGCTTGATATGGTAACCCGGATGTTGTTGTTTATTTATTAATTAATTGTATATTTACTTTTATTTTTTTTTAATTATATAAATAGTTTTGTTCTATAGTTACTAATTAAACTTTTTATTCATTTATTGTTATCTCATTTTTAAAAATATTACACAATAACCAATGAGATGCGTTTCATTCGATCGTTGCCATTAAACAATTAACAAATATTCGCGATTTCTGTGCCACGTACGATAGCGTAATATATATATAGAGATTTTCAAGCATAAATTATTTTTAAATTTATCTCTATCACGTGCAGCTCGATTACGAAAGGTTTATCCGCTTGCCCTTAAAACAATGTAAAAAGTTCAGCATTTGTTTCCGTCTAATGTTTTAAAACAAAATTAAAACTTCCTCTATCGAAAAATAAATAAAATAATGTAAATAAGAAACAAACTTAACAGACATGTGATTGAAACACGTGCTTAAAGCACCGAAATGATCGAAAAGACTGACGTAAGTCGAAAAATCTTGGGTTAATAACTTCTGGCATGCGGTGACATGTGAAAGTATGGCTTTTAATAAATTTCAAAACTTTATTTGATTGCATATTTGATATTTTTCATATATAAATTCTTTTTGATGTTAGTGGGCAATCTAAAATATATATTACATGCAAAAAAATAATTAGAGTTAAAAAAATGGTTTTTCACCTATATTCTGTAACCCGAGGAGCTCGGGTTCGATCCCCTAGTATATATAAAATCCTAATAAAACGAATTTATGAAACGGATATATGAATCGACTGATTAAACAACTGATTATGTTTCAAGCGATTTCTCCTAAAATATGGAATACTTTGCGATGATATTAACACCAAAAATCAGCATTGATCCGCAGATCTCAAAACTGGTATTAGAATTTTTAAAATCGAATTAGTTTTCGAAATATTAATTTTTTTCTAATTTTATATACATTTTTCTAATGATGGAAACTCAAATTTTAATCAAACAGATATTTTCTTTTCATATTTCAGAAAAGGTTGACATAACCCGGCTATTGTTGTTTGTTTGATAATAAATGTTTATTTACTTTTATTTCTTTTTTTAAATTATATAAATTATTTTGTTCTATAATTATTAATTTTTTTTTATATTTCCTTTAGAAAATAATAGAAAATAATTAAAAAATACGGTACAAGTGAGTTATTCCGTCGACCAATTTCGTCAAATTATATAAATCGCCAAATTATACAAATTGACATAATTTTTATTTTAAATAACGAAAGAACAAATAAATTAGTATAACATTAATAAATATACAAATAAAAAGGACAAATAAAAATCTATTGATGACGTAAGCACATGTAACTTACTTAAAGTCAAGTGAATGTTGCATTTAATATCAACCATTATTGGCATTTAATCTTATAGTTTGGCGATAGATTGTTGGTCGACGAGATAACTAAGTAATACCAAAAATGCATATGTAACTGGTTTTCGTCAACAAAAACGAAGATTTCGCCAATTTTTTCTAAAAAAAAAATCACGCCAAACCTGTTGTGCGTATATGACATCTGGCCAAATATTACCACTCGAAAAAAAAAAAAATGCTAACTGGCGAGTTGAAGAAAAGCTATTGGTGAGACTTGCATCCGGCTAGCGTAACAGTACGAAGAATTCTTTGCAACCATGGCAAATTTTATGTAGTTTTATTCGAAAAAAAATTTGATTTTTTAATCAAAATGGAAAACTTACGGTCCCATATTAGCGCGAATTTTTTCTGACGCCAATGTCATAGACGGAATGGGCACTTAACTGGCGCCAACGTATCGTTATTTTTCTTGATATGGTAAGCCGGATGTTGTTGTTTATGCTGTTGATGCGTTTGCCAAATTGGCGTCGTTAAAAAATCGCGCCAATATGGGACGTATATGACATCTGTGCCAAACTTTCATATGAACGGCGAAGGGATCAGACCGTATTTGTTTATGGCAGTTGATGACTTGAACTATTATAATATAGATGAAATGATAGCGATAGAATAATATTTGGCGACTTATCACCTGTGCCTGGCTAACATTAAATTACCAAAATGGCACCTAGAGTATAAAAAGCGAAGTGGTCCGCCTGGAACTTTTGATGATAGTCACATGACTTAGGCTATTGTTATAGAGATGGTTTTAAAATACCGGGAGACAAAGACTCTGTATACTTAATTTATTTTATTTTAGCTTTTTTTCAAATGTTTAACTGATCCTCTTTAATCAAAAACGAAAACAACCGTTGGATGTCTTAACAGCAACTGATTCGTCCTTAAATTTTTGCAATCAAAGGGAATTGAATGGAAACCCGTTTACAGGAAGATCTGCACAGCTTTTTTCAGTATAATTCAATCTTCTCTAATATTTTTAAAACCCATCAGATTAGCGTGTTTTTAGATTATGCGGTGTTTGAACGGGGGTTGGCGAGCGTAGCTTGCAGGGGGCAGAGCATCTTCTAAAGCATTTTTCATGAATTCTTGAAACTACGTTAGAAGATTTACATAACAATTTAATAAATTTAAGAAGGATTTTAGAAGGATTGAAGGATTTAGAAGGATTCATTAAATTTGAATTTATAGGGATTTTGTGTAATATTTATATTCCCACTCAAATCTTTTATTTTAAATATTTTTCTTAGCATTTTGTAGAATTCAGAAATGTACAAATATAATATTCTTACAATATAAATATAGGAATATTTCCGAATTGAAACAAAAAAATCCCTTCCCAATGCCAAGAAAGCTGAAAGGATGCAGTGGCAAAAGAATTCATCCTTTTAAAAGTATTTTTGTTTTGTGTAACCAATAATGCTTTTGGAACAAGATAAAGAAATGCATCTATAACTCATTCTAAACTGTATTACTACTAATCGATGTATTAAATAAATATTATAACAAGTTATTTTAATGGCATTTATAAGTACCGCCACTAGATAAAGGGTTAATGGAACTTTCTTTTGTATCCGTGTCAACGAATTATAAATGCTACTTATTCTATGCTCCTAAGACAGCATGTTTTAGCCCACCACAACTACGTATATTAATTGCATTATGTTTGAAGTATGGTAACATAATTAAGTGCATCGAAAACGATTTTCCTTTTAAACCATAATCTAACGGAATTCTTTTATATGTCGCTGTAAAAGAACTACAAATGATACAGACTTAATTTTTAATACCAAACATTCTATGAAAAATATGAATATCAAATTCACAATATATCTTTACTTAATAGGTGCTAAAAATACATATGTTAAAAACATTTTAAAAACAATGCAGATGTTGAGAACATTGAGTCACATGATGTTTAAAATCCGAGCGCTTTCGACTGAACCATCAGTCGTCATCAGGGAAAAGAGCACTCATGGAGGAGTGCTCTTTTCCCTGATGACGACTGATGGTTCAGTCGAAAGCGCTCGGATTTTAAACATCATGTGACTCAATGTTCTCAACATCTGCATTGTTTTTAAAATGTTTTTAACATTTGTATTTTTAGCACCTATTAAGTAAAGATATATTGTGAATTTGATATTCATATTTTTCATTTATATTTTAAGGTGAATCTGTCGTTCTTTGAAAATATAGTTTTTCTATATTTATTTAATTCAAACATTCTATTGTAAACATTAATAACGTATAAAAATTACGTAGCAATCTGAGTACACAGAGAGATAAACCGAATTCATAAACACTTTTCAACATTGTTGAAAAAATTTAAAAAGAGAATGAGTCTGCTATTGTCGAAACTTTCAAGTGTTATCGAATTTTATATGAAGTTTATGTGTGTTAAAAGAGTAAAAATAAGTTAAGCAGAATTCTCAGTGAGCTGTTTTTACAGATGAGTTTACCATGCATGAGAGAGGTAAATTTTAATTGATAAAATTCAAATCTCCAATAGATAAAAGAAAAAAATTCCGATCTAAAGACACTTTCCCTTCTACCTTTATTATTTAATGGAGATAAAGTAAAAAAAAAAAAAAAAAAAAAAGAGGGGGGAGGGGATTAGAAAAGGATTTTTTTTTTCATATTTATTTCATTTGTAAGATTGATAAAACAAACACAGTTAATGTGTGATTCCTTTAATGTAGTAACTTTATTTGGCACTGTAAAATTAACCTAAAATTATTTTAAAATAGGTGATAAACAGCACCACTGGCATGGGCCCACTGCCGATGAGGCCACTGTCTTTTTTTTTTTTCCTTTTTAAGTTGAATCTGTTAATATTTCTTTGAAGTATTGTTGTTTATATTCAGTTTAAGTATTTTTATAATGTGAAGTTCTGGTTTGTCAAATACATACTAAACATAATGTATTATATATATACACACACACACTGTAAAAATTTTGGGTTTTTTTCTTTAAAAAAATTCAGAAAATAGCAAGACTTTATTTAAGAATAAAAATATCAAAGGTATTCGGAATGTCCAAAATCCGTGTTTCAAAATGCAAGACATCTTTTCTTTGTCAAATATTTTTTCTTCGCTTACTCCAGAAAGGAAGTACATGTCTGCATTTTAATAGTAAAACGAAATAACAAGAAAAATCAAACTCGCTTGAAGCAAAAATCATCTCGATTGCGTAAACAATATGCCATTGATGAGAATCAAATTCGTGTTACTACACTGTACATCCTGGTCTGAAGTGTCTTTTTTTGAAAAGCCTTTTAATTTCAGTTATGGTAAGTCTTCAATGACAGCATATGTCGAGTACCCCCTTTGGTCACGTATAGATTTTGGAAATAGGAATGAGCTTGCATTATTTCAATAAAAGTAAAAATAGTTAAAAAAAAATAAAACTATTTTATAAGCATTCAATGTTTATCATAAAATCACACCTAAAATTAAGACTGTAATAAATGCAATTCCATAACAATTCCTTACCAATATATTAATTATCGTGTGCCTGATTGTTGAAACTGCATTGCTTTTTTATGCTTGTTAAAAAGTGCAAGAAATTCAATTTATTCAGCAAGTTATAATTTATGATCCGTTTCTTTTTCAAACAGCGAACAGTTTAAAAAATCGTTATTTAAAGTACCTGTTAAGGATTGCAAAATTTTTTTTCAACGTGTAATCATAATTTAATTAATATTAAGTTATTAATTGATAAAAATGTATAGTTAAAAATATTTTACTCCTTTATTTTTTATTTATATTATCTACTTTCTAGCCCTTTAAATGTCTCGCTGTTGCAGTTTCACAGTTATTTGGCATATCTTTCCTGAGCGGTTTGGCGAATAATTAACGCCATTGTTGTTGTAACTCGTAAATAGTTAGTCAAGAAGAATATTTTGTGACTATGAAGAATATTTTGTGACTGCCTAATGGAAAAATTAATTTATGATGGTTAAATGGTTTAACTTAATTTATTAATTTATAGTTTACATCTAAAATTTTAAAATGTTGTGTTGTCTTAGGAAACATACCTGTGTACATAATTTTTATAAATTCTAGCCTATCAGGAAGTGAGTGAAAAATCGAATGCATCGAGAAATCAAGTTAAGGGGGTCCGGGACTCAAAATTGTAGTTTTAAGTAAAAAAATGTTTTTTATGAGTGAGTTTTGAAATAATTAGCATATTTTCACATTTATCACTCAAAATTAAAAATCCTGAAAACAATTTGTTGGAAATATAACAAAAATCTCTGTTGAAAATGTCGTTATCTCTCAAGGAACTTTTGATATATTCTTTTAAAGTTGTCAAATCGTGGAAAAATTCATTCTGAGATAAATTAAGTTTAAGTTCTCTTCAGAGGGCAGCTGATGCATAGCTTCTCAACGCAAAAGGTGTTGTATCTCTGGATATAATGAAGATAAAAGCATGCAGTTTGAGGTATTTGACGCTAAAAACTCGGTATTTATTTTAAGTCAATTAAAATATTGCTTTTTTTTTTTAGAATTTTTAGCCCAGGACCCCCTTAAGTTCATTAAAAAGAAATAGAAACTATAAAACATGAGACATCTAGCTTACATTTTCACCATGTCTCTCATGAATCGGGTTTTCTTTGCGCCTAGTTAACTTAATTGAAAGAACGACCGATAATTACGCTTCAGACTCTTAATAGTCCAGTGGTTAGGGCGTTGAATTCGGAATTAATTAGGGGAAAGCTGGAAATTATTTTAATCCTTTCAGTTTATGTCCAGAATGAATATGCTATGTTTTCCCCCTCGTACTAGGTGAGCGTTAGGAAATATGTATTAATTTATAGTCAAAAAACAAGTTTTTTTTACATACCATAACGGTATCTCAAAACAGCTAACTCTGGCATAAACATTGTCATAGACATTGTTATAGAGCTTAAAATTCTGAGTAAAATGAGTACCTATACTTAATATTTTTGTTGAACATTAAAGTCACAGTTCTACTTTAAAGTTTTCGACCCGTGGTCAGGGGTTGAACTCAGAATTAATTAGGAGAAAACTGGAAATTGTTTTAATCCTTTCAGTTTAGGTCTAAAATGAACGTACTATGTTTTCTTCCTCGTAGTTGAGTGAATGTTAGAAAGTATGTACATATTTATTTTCGAAAAACACGTTTTTTTAATTATCTTAACAATGTCTCAAAACAGCTAACTCTATAAAAAACATTGTCAATACAAATGTTGTAGAGCCTTTAATTCTGAATAAAATGAGTACCATCAGTAATATTTTTGTTCAACATTAAGGTCGTAATTATGACCCATATGATAACATTCAATATTAAAATATTCCTGAAATGCATCTTTTTCTGAGAACATTTGTTTATTATGTACAGTGGATATAAAATATGAATTTTAAAAGAATCTGATAATAGGAAATGCCCATGGAAAGTTTCAAAGGTTAGAAATGTGATAAATTTTCAATTTTGAGAAAACGGAATTTTAAGTAAAACAAACTGCATAAATATATACAGTTTTCACAAATATAAAAGCTTGTACCTCTACGACGAATCATCAGAATTGACAAATTCTTTTCGCATCAGATAAATTTGAGCATCTATCTAGTTTCATAATTCTCGAAAAGAAAAAAAATATTTCCTTGTCAAATTTCGTGATTTTGAATGTCCATTGCCGCCTTAACCTTCTCGCTGCGTATTTATTTATTTTTTTTTTTTCAAAACAGGCTTAAAAAATTACGCATTTATTTTATTACACATTTCAAATGTACATATATATATTAGAGTTAAAATATGTGAAAATTTTTCGTAAAAGTTTTTTTTTCAAATATAGAATTAGATCATAAAAAAAAATTCTCAGAAAACTGAAATTGAAGAATAATCATATAAAAGCGAAATTCTGAAAATTAATCTTTAAATGCATCTCCTCGGAAATCGCGGGTTGCGCAAATTTTGCTACTTTTACCTTGCCTGTGGAAATCGCGGGAAGCACAGCGAGAGGGTTAATCGTACTGTTTCATTTTATAATAATGATCCAAATATTTAGCAATTCGAATATCCAGCATTCGGATAATTCGAGCTTTACTATAGTACAAAATATCATTTTTTTTGTAGTACTCAACTTATTTTTTATATAATTTTTAATTACTTAAAATTTTGCTCTGTATTTTAATGAATTTATTACTTTTTAGTTAAGCTTGTATTTATATTAAATAAATGTATTGTATCAGTAACAAGATTTGAAACTGTATATATGCTGGTGGACAAAACTTAAGGGCCACTGTTATTTTCAACGATTACATTTAGAAATACACTATAAGGTCAAAGGTGACCTTCCACTTGCGATTTTTGACGTTTTCTTAAATATCTCGAAAAATACATGAGGAGTTATCCTGAAACTCCAGGTGTGTAAACAGAATAACATTGTAGTATAGGTCATATATTTCCGTGAAGATTTTTTCCCAAAACCCCATAGGGTACCGTCAACAAGTTGAAAAAGAACGAATATCTTTTGGACAACCCTGTAAAAACTAATGTAGCAAAAGCGTTCAACTGTAGATTATGATTAAGGGTCTTATTGTAATACATTGTGTTCATTTTTATGAGAAAAGCATGTATATTCGTAGAGAAATTACAGTTTTTATAAAAAGAGTCTCAAATTTTGCAAAGTTATTTGCTTATAATTTGTAGAATCCTTATATAAAAAAAAAGTTCTTTTCAGAAAATATGACAAATAACATTGTACAGAATACCCTGCAATCAAAGTGAAAAAATAATAAAAATTGTATGAAAAAATGAGCAGTTTTACCAAATAATGATTCACTGCGCATGCCAGAATGTAAACAAAATATAATTTGCATGATGTGTTAGCTAAATGTATAGAGCCACTTTTGTGAAAATCTTAAAAATATAGTTTGAAAAGTCTCAAAATTATCGTTTACAATAATAAGCTCAAAATCCGTTATTCCAAAAAGGAAGCAAAAAAATGAGGGGCTGTATCAAAATACAGTAGTGCGTGCAATATTGTGTATGCTATACTGGCACTAATCAATTGAAATATGGATACAACCTCTCATCTTTTTGCTTGATTTTGGAAACAGCGGATGCCGTATATATTTAACTAACACATTATGCAAATTATATTTTGTTTACATTCGGGCATGCACAGTGAATCATTATTTAGTAAAACTGCTCATTTTTCATACTTTTTTATTATTTTTTCATTTTGATTGCAGGGTATTGTATACAATGTTATTTGTCATATTTTCTGAAATGAACTTTTTTTTTATATAAGAACCCTACAAATAATAAGCAAAAAACTTGCCAAAATTTGAGACTCTTTTTATAAAAACTTTAATTTCTCTACGAATATACATGCTATTCTCATAAAAATGAAGACAATTTATTACAATAAGGCACTTAATCATAATCTACAGTTTGAACGCTTTTGCTACATTAGTTTTTACAGGGTTATCCAAAAGAGATACGTTCTTTTTCAATTTGTTAATGGGCCCCTATGGAGTTTCGAGAAAAAAATTTCACGGAAATATATGACCTATACTATACTTCCTACACGCTTGGCGTTTCAGGTTAATTCCTCATGTATTTTTCTAGATATTTAACAAAACGCCTAAAATTGCAAGTGGCCAGTCACGTTTGGCCAAATAGTGTAGATCCGCAGCAGCACGTGTAAATTTGCATGAATGCGGGATGTACTCTGTTTTGTGAAACTTATGCAATTTTTTTACTTTCGTTTTGGCGATCACGTGACAGCAGAGATAAGAGATTTCAGGCAATCGGCGGGTGCTGTGAGTTGTCCTTAGATGCAAAAATGAAGTAGATGGCGTGAAGTTTGAACATGTCTTTGAGGCACCATTTATATTATATTACTCGTGGTTGAATAATCGGAAAGTTGTAAGAAAGACGCAAAATGAGAGATGTTGCCCGTGAATTTAACATCGCGCACAGTATTATTTCTAGACTACGGGCGGCATTCCAAAAGAGTGGAATATGTACTAGACGCACGGTAGGAGATTGTCCTTGCCGTACGACGTCCCAAGAAGATCGTCATATTGTTATTTCGGCAAAAAAGGAACCGGCGCAGCACACTTGGTCAATTAGAAAATCAACTTTGTGCTGCCAAGGGTGGGCTATACGCCCGGAGATCTGTTGTGTGGGTGTTCTACTCTCGAGACGCCAACGTAGCACCCGTTTACAGTTGTGCCGTATGCATCGCAATTGGACTGATGACGACTGGTTTGCCGTGCTCTTCTTATATGAGAGTAGATTCAGTCTATGGTCCAATTGTAGACGTAAACTGATAGGGTGCGAGGTTGATAGTGCTTACTGTCGCGAAAATATTCTAGAAAGAGATCGATATGCGACTTCAAGTATCATGGTGTGGGTAGGCATCATGTTCAATGGCCACCCGGATCTCTATGTGCTTTACCAAGGGTCCATAACCGGTAGACGGTACATTGAAAACGCACTGCTTCCACATATTGGACTTTTTCGAGGTGCTGCTGGCGAAAAGTGTCGTTTTATGTACGATAACGCGCCTTGTCATCGCACACAGTCTGTACAAAATCGTCTTGTGGCCAAAGATAGCCATTGCATAGACTGCACATTCCCCTGACCTGAATCCCATTGAAAATGTATGGGATACCTTGGGGAGACGTATTGCTGCTCGGCAATTTTCTCCCACAAACAAGGAAACCCTCATCCGTGCAATGAAGGAGGAATGGGACAACTTGCTTCGGCAGCTACTGAAGCACGTTGCTCTGAGTATGCCATGCCGTGTTGAAAGTTGTCTCACATTACACGGTGGCCATATTTCTTATTGATATGGCACTGACGTTTGTTAAGTGGGATTATTTTGCTTTCTTAGTACAGTCATGTTTTCGGACGATATTCACGTTTCAGAAAGGGACATTTGGTAGTAATACACTGTATACATCCTTTCAACAAAATTTTTATATTAAATTCTGTGTAACATTCTGTTAATACTATTGTTTGCTTCTTGACCCACAATTTCACGTAGATTCTCATTTACGTGTACATTTCTTTTTGCTCATTAAGTTTATATATATACATGAGCAAAACATTTTTAAATGCACTTCTATAAACAGATTTTAATAAATTACATTTAGCTAACAAAGGAAGCAATACTTAAAGCAAAAAATATTTGTGTTTGTTATGAAAAGTACGTTACATACATTTTAACACAAACAAAAAATAAGCATGAAAATTTTCATTTTTTTAAAGAAAATACATTAAAAAAAAAAAGAATTCCTAATAACATTTTAAACAAGCAAGGTAAATTTATCAAATAATTTCAATATCTAGCAGGTAATAAATATTTTATTCCACTACATAAAATTTAAAGCATGATTTTCTATTACCGTTGCATATTGTTTTTTGTTTTGCTTTTATATATACAGTATTCGTACACCTCAGGGGAAGATTACCATATTTTTCGTAAAGAGAAATTTGTCTTTATTTAATGAAAAAATTTCTGTTTTTAAATATGAAGGAAATTAATTTACGAAATTTATGATATTCAACCAACTAAAATCTTATACACCTTCTATAATCTTAGCACCAGGCAGGTGCAAGAAATTCCAAAATGTGAAATATCTCTGAAACAACCGGAGAATTATAATCTTTTAATAAACCGCCTCCAGTTGTCTCAATCATTCGGAGGTATATTTTGTACATTAATCGACCAAAATGTACCAGACATGGTATTTAAATACTTATTAATTGAGGACTAAAATTGGAGAAAATGAAAGTACCAAAAAAATCCAAAATCTTTCTTTGACGAAAACATATCTTAATTGCCAAGCTTAACAAACATGAGAACACTTCAATACTAACCCTAGAAGAAATAGTTTTAAAAAAAGTAGAAAAATGTGACTGGTTGAACATGCCACACAATGTAAAGTGGAGAACGCTGAATGTGCCACACGAAGTGAAGTGGAGACGCTGAAAGTGCTAGTGATAAGATGCGCGGCGACTGATGGCCAATATACAACTTGATCCTGTTGTTATTGTTTACATCAATGGGGTATTTTTAAACAAGATGATAAAATATTAAATAAATAAATGAAAGAAATGTTTACAAATGACAATATTAAGTATTAAAACACTGAATTAAAGGACGATAGCTACCTACATTTTAAAGGGTTGGACTAAGAGCCCAAAAGGAGTGAAATGGAAAAAGATAAAAGTACCAGAAGTATGAGTTTTTCTTTTTTTCGCTCTCTGAAAAGATTTCCTCTTTTGGACTTTCAGCGTTTTCTATTTTTAGTGCCCAATTTGTTTACCAACTTGTTGACGTTTCCAACAAAAATTTTTTCCTTGCATCAGATTTGACGTCATACTTTTCTTTCGCATTTTTCTTGTAAACTATATGTTGTAGAAGTATCGTATTGGAGGCATTTTTTATGTACTCCAAGCGAAGAATTTGGCTGTGTCGAGTCCGGGCTGTTGTGATGGAACACCCTCTATAAGTGTTCAAGAAATCATTTAATATGATTTGTTCGTTTATATCAAGGCTTCAAATAGTCGAATATTATATTAATAGTAATAATATTTAAAGACTATTTTTAAATATTTTGCATATTATTTCGCCCCAATTTATAGAAAAAAGATAAATATATTAAATTAAAGGTTATAAAAGAAAAAGATTGCTGGATTAATTATGACCAACACTATATTTTCTGTTACATAGTTATGCGTAGATGTGCGGTCATTTTGACTATTCGTTGTTTAATTAACATGAAATCTTACAATTAAGTAATATGTTGATATGATAGTAGACTTTGATAAATATTTTAAGGTAATTGGGGTTTTTTTTCGTTATTTGTTTCATTGTATTTTGTATATAATTGTGACGAGTTAAGTACAGAAATTTAGAATTATCTTCACTCTAGATAATATATGTGGGGAATTTTGCAAGTAACATTTGCATTCAGACTGAATGTTCCCGACGCTGTCATCCGCTTCGAGATTAAAAAGGTAACGAAGCTGCGTGAAGTGGAAATGCAGAAAAAATAAATAGAACGCAGAAAAAATTTGACGACGGCTGTTGTGATAAAGAACAGTAGAATCTTTTCAGCGATATTAAATAAAAGATTTAATGAAGTATAAAAATTTTAGGAAATATTCAACGACGTTATGTAAATAAAAGTCAAAGACTACTGCTTTTAAGCTAAATATTGATTGTGGAAAGAGCTATTATCTGTATTTCTGTTTTGTCTTCGTCTTAATAAATGCCAGTGTTCGTCTTAGGAGTGAGTTATGATCTATAAATAAGAGTCTCGTCCCACAAAGATATATGCATAGCTATTCGTGCTAGAAAATTCGATTCCCAATTTTTCTAGTATTTTCAGTTAAGGCGGATCAAATTTATTTCCATTTTGTTTCATTGTCCATTTTGGTTGTCCATTTTGTTTTAATTATTAAAAACAATGTAGTTTATATTGTACATCTGATTGTGTTATTAGATAGCTGCATCATTATAGGTATGAGCTTCATCTTTATATTTTCTCTCTGTTTGCGCATGATGAATTATAATTGTCGTTTGTATAATACATGAACAGCTCAGATGATAAAGGCTATATGTGACACAATTATCATTTTGACAAAATCAGCTGTAAAGTTCCAAATATCTATTTACGTTTATTGTCAAAAGCCTCATTTAGTACTTTAGCAGATAGTAGAGGACCATTAGTTATCTTCAACAATATGATTAACTCTTTTTTTGGCACATACCACCTTTATCATCTGAGCTCATCATATATGCACAATAGAGGCCAAATTTGTGCAAAACATTTTAAAAATTTGTATTTATTTAGTTTTTATAGATCATAACACAACTTTCTGTTTAAGTAATACTATAAAATTACATAGCATTATAAGGATAATTTAATAAAGAATGTAATGAAACAAAATTTATTCAGATATTAGTATTTCATAAAATAAAGTTCTTGCCAAAAAAAAAAACTTTGTTTAGGTTAACATGAAGTGCATTTCTTTTATTTGAATGAAGCCAATGAGCATGTTTAAATGGCCAATCAAGTATAATCTGGTTTTGGCAGATAATCATTCAGGTAATAGTAGGATTAAATTTTTTTTGTCATGTTTTGGAGCTGCGAGGAGAACATGGTCCTATGAGTTATATTTAGTAAAATTTCCTTGTTACACTGGGGTGTAAGGCAAAAAAAAAAAAGTCCCGTTATTCTACGATTAAAACTGATCGAGTAATATCTCTTTAAAGTTGGAGTATATTTTTGCTGCACATTAGGGGTCATTCACAAATTTAGTAGAAATATAATTTCGTCAGATATATTAAAGAAATGGTTGAGAGTAAAATTAGCATTGCAATATAAATTTGAAATCTTTAATCTTTCTGACATATTACTGCAAAATGTACAATTTGTACGGAACATTATAAGAGAATAAAAATAACAGATTTTTTGTTAAATAAAATGATGAAAAACAACAGCCTCAAATCTTTACAAAATGATACATATTTTAAAATGCTGTTAAATTACACTGTCTTTCAAATCTTGGGTTGTGACATGTTTTTTAGCTTTTGAAAATTAATTCTTATGTATTTTTTAGCACTGAATCCGAAAATGACCTTCATTTTAAACCATCACGTCAGGAATTTTCTCAAATCACAAATTTCAAAGTTAAAAAGCTAAAAGTTAAAATTGATCTCTTCTTTACTCCCAACCTCATCGGACCTCCGAGCTGTTTAGCTGTAAGAAACCCAGTATAAGCCAAAAAATCTAATAAATTATTGAATTAAATAAAATTAACATGAATAAAAATTTTTACATCTATTTTATAGTCTCAGATTTTTCGCTATTTTTTAACCTTGAAATTTACGATTTGCGAAAAATCTTGATATGATGGTTAAAAGTGAAGGTAATAATTTTTTGATTCAGCGTTAAAAAATACATAAAATGTAATTATAAAAGTTAAAAAACACAACCATCGCAGGTTTATGTTATCTAATCTAAAACTCTTTCTTAAACTTCTTGACGGCAATCTATTCGAATTTTTTTGTGTTATCCTCTAATATAAGTATCTATAAAATGGTAGAGTCGAAAATCATAATAATATTGCATTGTCATCGGATTTAAGTCAGTATGTAAAATTTAACTTCGATCGGACATTTGAAAGTAATTTAATGTTCGAGTACAAATTTTAAACTGGAAAGACGATCATTGCAAGTTAAATAAAACTTTATGAAAATAACATAATTTTAGTCAAAACAAATCATAGCTTCAAATCCTTACAAAATAAAACATATGTTAAAATACAATTATTTTAACTAATCTGAAACTTAACTAATAAAAGTTAATCGTAATATTTGAACGATTTCTTTCAAAGCGCAGATACTTTGAAATAAGTTTAAGTACTTTATACACGACCCCTGAAAGCATGGTCGAAATCATCTGTTTTGATATGCAAAAAAGTGGTATAAGTCATGCATTTCAAAGTTTCATAACTCGGTCAATTTTAATGTTAGATGAATGGGAATTTTTTTGTCTTACTTGCTAGTGTCAGAGTAAATTTTTAGTAAATATCATTTATAAGACCGGGGGACCGTATAAAAATTTAAATTTCGTAATTTATTAATAAATGTTTTTCTTGACCCAAATCACTTTAAAAATAATGCTTTACCTTATACACACATATATATATATATACACATTAAAACCTGCCGGACTATTACTAAATCCTTGATCAGGCATTGGTTAGGTTGCAAAAAATGCGTACCGCCTAGTGTAACATTGCTGCTGGGGGCATCAATATGATAGAATATTGGCAGCTTGGACAGCCTGAGTACTTTGCTGTAGACCAATAATTTTATCACCTATATCGATTTGTTTGTAGTAGCAAGGTTGGCTAAGTTCAATCGAGTAACCAGCGACTTATGAAGCAATTTCTATTTCTATTTCGATCGTCAAATTCTATTTCGATGGTCAGGCCATATGAGTGATAAGCAACAGATTAAGAACTCCGGTCGTTTTCCCATTAAAACAGAGGCCAAAATCACTTTAAAATGTTTATTCAACAACACATAAAACGTGAACAATTTCCACAATACAAGAGCTTTCGCAGAGCCTTCAGGCTAGAGTACGAATTAAAATTCCGTGCTAAAGAGATCTTAATGCACAAATTTAGATGTTCTACTTGACGATAAAACACCTGGTAGCAAAGTTTTTAAAACAATCGAACAGCACAGAACTCTCCTTCTGAGCTCATGCAAGATGATGTTGTCAGGACTCGTGTAGGAATATAGATTGAAATATAAACTTCATGACGAACCAAACAGATTCAGGAACGAGGCACAGAATGAAATGCGATCCGTAATTCAACCATTGGAGAGTGAGAGATGACTCAACCAATGGAGCGTAATAGAAAATGAGTTCCTTATCTGCTCACGGACAGATTTCAATGTAATACCGTTGGCGCTAGACAGGTGGGCGGGAAGTTGATTCATGGAATAAAAGAATAAACAGTAAAATGGCTTTTAGAAACATTCGAAATATAAAGGTAGCTTCTCTCAGAATATTACAGTTTTGTAGCTGATAAAAATTAATGAAGGGATTAAAAGTTTAGATTAAGGTATCGAATAAGATAATTAATAAGAAACGCGTTTTAATTTTATAGAAATTTAACTAGAAATAAATAACAGAGATTATTAAGAAATAGGGAAATAATGAATATGCATGAAATTTAGAATAATTTAAATGAATATTGCAAAGTACAATTTGCAAAGTAAAGCATTTGCAACGGTTGGTTGGTTGTATTTATGTCGGTCAATTATCTGCACGTGGGATATAGGCCCTAAGGGGGGGGTGCCTTCCGTGGAGGTCTTTCTAAGGGAACCTAACCCGTATTAACGCTTGGAGAACCAAGGTTCGAAGAAAACCACGAAAACTCCGAACGATTAGGCCGACGGGCGCGATTGGGATCGAACCCAGCACCTCCCGTCTACCAGCTTCGAGAGCAGAACCTCTCGGCCACTGGTGGGGCCATTTGCAACGGAAAATTTTCAACTAAAGAATAGATCTACATTTATAGATGAGATCACACTATATTAACTTTTATTACAATGGTACTGATACAATATGTTCTCAAACATTGTATCCATATATACAGATATCATGCATGGTGTTGAAGCATGTGCAACGGAAAGTTTTCCACCAAAATATTCTCCATTTACAGAGCAGACTACAATATATTAACTGTTATTATTTTTAAGGGATTGAGAGAATTGAAGAAAATTATTATTTAATAATTAATAATTTTTAAAAAAATGACAATATTTTTCAAAGTTTTTGTTATAATTTGCTAATTTAAGTATTCTTGAAAATATTTGACAAAATACCTATCATTACCTAATTAAGAAGGAATTGAGGTTGTAATTCCATGTCTGCGCAGACACCTTGCGTCAAAATAAGCTTTGGAAATTTCTCTTCAATATAGTCTTTTTGTTAGTAGTAACAGTTTAAAGAATAATATAATGCATGGAATTTATTAAAAGCAATTTCATATTAAAAATTATAATGCTAAATATTTTTCTCTGATGTATTGATTTCAAATAATGACACCTATAAAACCCACAATAGAATATTTTAAAACGATATTTGCTTCAATTATTTATCGAACAATATGTATCACTAGTGCATTTGTATGTATCATTCTTGCAAAATTATATATGAAACTCACTTAAAATCATACAAACCGAGCTAAAAAAATTTTTGCTAAAAGTGATAAAAAAATACACTTAAAAAGGCATAAAAACACCATTATTCAGATGACATACGTATCGTCGTACGTATCGTCATACGTATACGTACGTATTTCATCGTACAGAAGGTGACATGCTCAAGATCATTATTAATACAAATAGTTCCACAAACATTTTTTTAAATAAGAAATTGGTAAATAAAATCACGAGACCACACGTATAATGAAAAACAAGTGCTAACATAAAATAAAATAAAATGAAAAAACGGATATTTGGGGACGTGAATTAATTTCTGCCATTGTTTCTTATTCTGCAGAGTATCTGTTTCCAAATTTTAGGTAACTCAATGGCGGCTGAATTATTGCAAATTAGATAAATAGAGATCTTTTTACGCTGTGAGAATATTTGCAATGATTCAGCTTCTATTAAGTTACCTAAAATTCGGAAAGAGATGCTCTGCAGAATAAGAAACAATAGTACAAATTAATTATGTTCCCAAATATCCAGTTTTATTTTATGTTTACATTCTTTTTTTCATTATACATGTGGTCTCGTGATTTTATTAACCATTTTGTTATTTTAAAAAAATTGCGAAAATATTTGTATTAGCAAAGAGTTTAAGAATACCGCCGTTTGAGCGATGAAACATACATCGATCTGAATAAATGTATTTATATACCTTTTAAGTTTATTTTGTATCATTTTTACCAATTATGTAGCTTAATTTGTATGATTCTTAACAAAAACAATTCTTTGGCGAAAGAGACAGTAAATTTAGAGAACAAAAAAATGAGAATATCTGAATTTAATACGAGAAAAGCCGAAAACACCTGCTGCATTCATTATTTTCGATTGGATGCAAATAAATATGATGTTCGATTGAACGCATGGAATAATGGAAACAATAGAACATAAAATAAAATATATACATTCTGTTTTTATAAAGAATTGCATTATCTAAGTCAGTTACAATTTAAAACTCTACTGCCTGTTAAAGTATCCTTCATTTACAGCTGTTTTTCAATTAGTGTCTTTCTATAAATTCCTATTTACTGAAAAAAATTTAAGCATTTCGTATTAAAAATAAAAAATACAACGATATAAAATTTGTAATTTAATGATAATAAAAAACTTTCTTATAATGAAAAAAATAAAAAATCCGTCTTATTTTTCTAACAATTGAAAGATTAGAACTAAAGCATCAGAAATGTATTCTTATCTCTTGCCATGTTCTGTCATAATTTTCATACCAAAACACGGGTTATTATTATATGATACTAATTAGCCCATTTTTATAATTATGATGAACAGTATAATTACTAGATGAATTATTTGGGAAACTTGCTTTTACGCATTGCGCTAGTGTGAAGATATAATGTTAATTAGTTCATGATAAAAGAGAATGCTGATCGATTTCCTTATCCATTTCTTTTTTTTATTCCTTGGATATTTTATTTATAAAACATATCGATTTAAATATTACATAAATAATTTCAGTATATTTATTATTTAGCTATATTTGCATATCTGATTATTAAAATTTATAGAAGTTTCGGTGTGTTAAAACGTTAATATTTAATTCAAAACGTGTCGCTTTAAACACTTCATATATAATATTTCTGTTTTAAGTATATTTGTTAAAATTAATAGCAGTTTTGGTGTGTAAATAAACCACATTAATATTTATCAGAAAACACGCCGCTTTAAAAATTGCATGGATAATATTTGAATTTCTAAGTCTTAAAATTTATAGCAGTTTCAGTGTGTTTTAAAACAACGTTAAATTTTATTATAAAATATGTTGCTTTAAATATCGTATAGATAATTTAAATGTACATCTATATATCATTGATAAAATTAATAGTAGTATCAATATAATAAAATAACGTTAATATTTCAGAAATTCACGCAAGTATTTTAATGATAAGAATACACATGCAATAAACTTAAATTAATATCTGTAATAGAAGGTGTAAAAAGTTTATGTTAAAAGACTTAGATACTCATATAGTGTTCGCGTGTTTATAAAATCGGAAATTTCTATCATCAAAACTATAGTGACCTCAAAATTTAATGTATTTATTATCTTAATATGAGGACAATATTGATTTACATTAAAGATTTGTAACGGTGTTTATAACTTTAACAGTTATGCAAAAATATTTTTAACTATTGTTTATATGTACATACACGCACATACATGAATTTAAATTGCCGGTAAGCATCGCCTATTCTAAACAGAAGAAAACTTAAGAAAAATTTAACAGGTGCTTTAATGATATTTATATTAAATTGGGGCTACATTTAGAGCACAAAACGTAGTATATTGATGTGATCGTCACTAAATATGGCTTCAAGCAAATTGCTATACAGCAGCACCCCGACTTACGACCCCTCGACTTACGTAATCTCGCATTTACGTTGTCTGAGCTGGATTTTGTTTTTTAATTAAGACGAACTTTGAAATTTTTTGAAAACTTTTGGAAGAAATTTAACATCTCATATGCCATCAGTCATAGGAGATTCATGGGGTGATGTTCAGCAAAAAACAATGAGATATACTTGGAATAGACTGTGCTCCTTTTCCTTCACAAGAGACTAAGGAAAAATCTGAAAATTGTGATTCTGTATCTCTCTTAATTGATGAAATCGCCGAAAATGGAAGAGAACTCAACTTAGAGAAGGAGGCTGAAGATGTTGTTGAAATCATAAATTCGCCTGATCTGGAATTAACCATCGACGAACTTTTCGAATTAAAGAAACAAAGTACTGTTGGAGAAATAGATGAAGATTTTTAGCTTAGGGGGGAAGATTATGACAGTTTCAAATTTAACAGTAGGACTAAACCTTGGAAGCTGGAATGACAGTTCTTGAAAATATTGATTCAAAGAGTAGAAAGACTAGAAAAAGCTTAGAAAACTCGCTCTGCAAAGAGCTTCTAAGAGAAAATAAAGAAAAATTTATCGATTCAAACTTCATTGCAAGATTTTTTCACATGCTCAAAGACTCGAACGGAGAAGCTAGAAAACAATAAATTGTAAGTTAACAACTTATTGATTTATTCCAGATTCTTGTATTGCAAATGCATTTTTTTTACTAATTTTAAATGTATGAAACATAATCCGTAAATACAATAAAATATGTTCATTAGATTTTGATGACTTTTCATTGCATATCGTTTTTTGCTCATCTAAATGTACCTCGACTTACCGTGTTTTCACGTCAGTTCTTGATATCAGTGTGTGTCCAAATTATTTTAGTTTTCAAGATTTTTATACTCACATTAGTTGCAATTTTCCATCTCGGTGAAAAAGTGTTCCGGCCAGGACTCGAACTAGGGACATTTTGGCTGAATCAGCCAATGCTCTACACACTGAGCTACACTGGATAAATCAGGTGGACACACAATTCACTCAGAAATCTTATTGATTATGACATATGGCCTGATATCTGATTCCGCTTAACAGAATAAATCGCAGGTAACGGAACTCCAAGAACACTTGGGTACCTAATTACTCTTGACTAATTTTAACGCAATTACACTATATGGCCAATGATGATTGGTCACTTGCGATTTTAGACGTTTTGTTAAACATCTAAAAAATACATGAGGCTCTGACTATCTGTTGATTAGTGCCAAGATAGCGTACACAATAATGCACGTACTACTATATTTGGATACAACCCCTCATATTTTTTCTTCCTGTTGGGGAAAACGGATTTCGAGCTTATTCTATCGACGATCATTTTCAGAATTTTCAAGCTATGTTTTTGAGACTTATACAAAAGTTGCTCTATACACTTAGATAATACAGTATGCAAATTATATTTTGCTTACATTTGGGCATGCGCAGTGAAGCATTTTTTAGTGAACCTGCACATTTTTCATCCAACTTTTATTACTTTTTAATTCTGATTGTAGTATATTGTGTACAATGTTGTTTGACATATTTTCTGAAAAGAACATTTTTTTTATATTAAGAACGCTATAAATTATAAGCAAAAAAATAGGCAAAATTTGGGCTTGTTTTTATGAAAACCTCAATTTCTCTACGAGTATACTCTACGAGATTTCTCTACGAGTGCTATGCTCCTAAAAATGAACACAATTTATTACAATAAGTCTGTTAATTATGTTCTATAGTTTTAAAGCTTTTGCTACATTAGTTTTTACAGGGTTATCCAAAAGGTATTCGTTCTTTTTCAATTTGTTGACGGTTCCCGATGGGGTTTCGTGAAAAAGTCTTCACGGAAATATATGACCTATAGCATTCTCTTTAAATACCAGGAGTTTCAGTTACTTCCTCTTGTATTTTTCTAGATATTTAACAAAACGTCTAAAATTGCAAGTGACCAATCATCATTGACCATATAGTGTATTCTAATTGGTAAAATTAATACACACGAGTTTTAATTTTACCACATGGTGAAAAAGTGTCCAGGCCGGGCTTCAACGCAGGGACCTTTTGTCGATAACTGGGCGTTAAAATTACTCAACTTTAATTATGTATCCAACGTCTCTTGAAAATCCATTATGTGCAATTTATACTGTTTAGCTGATTCAGATATCAGACCAGATGTCATAAATAACCTCTTCAGACCCGAAGGTAAAATAACACTGCAAATACACATTCATTGATTTTTACAAACGAAAAGACACTATAGATGACAGAAGGAGTCCTTTTTCTGAAATTGATATTTTAGGAGGCTGGTAATTTAGGTTCGCAAATAGGGATTTAAAATTACTAATACCCTTAAAATATCAATTTAATTGTCAATAACCTAAATTATGCAGTATCAAGTTGGAAGTCTTTAATTAATTGAATAAGTTACAAATCCTCAATTTTTTTTTTTATTGTAAAGCGTTTAAGTTAATTAACTTCCAAAATTTCTTAGTTTTTTAAACCCACTACCCGGAATGCAAACTCAGATTAAAATAGTACTTATTTTATGAGGAATTAAGCAGCAGTATTGCCATTTACTGGGTTTGATACAAAGCCATAAACATTCAGCTATATAGAAGTAAAGTAAAAATGGGAAAAAAATGAAATGAATATTTAAGAAGTGAATTATCACATTACTAGCTCAGCGTAAATTAACAGAGTGAGATATGTCCACGCCGGGAATCGAACCGGGCCCGTGGGATAGCGCTCCAGTGCTCTACCTTCTAAGCTACGAGCACGATAGCCAGCTTGGCATTTCTCACACATACACGTTGATAAGGCTGCATCAATATACTTATTAGCAAATTATTTCTTAAATATTCAATAATTTCAAGTGTAATTTCATTGCTGAAAAGTAATGGAAAAAATTTAACCCTTCACTGCACGACGTGCCACATCTGGCACATACCTAAAAACACTGTATTTCTTATTATGTGACATGAATTTGGCCAATGTGATCTCTATTACTGATCAAGACCATTCCAAAGAATGGAATGACACTTATTTTGTCCATGTCAGATGGCTGCATTTGACAAAAAAATAGAATTCGTTCTTCAGAAACAAAAAAAAATTCCATCAAGCTATTAAGGTAAAATTTACTTTCATTATTTTTACTGAATACTTAAAAATATTAATATAAAAACAGTTGCAGAGCGTTAAGCAGATAATATTAATTAATTTAAGCTCATTTTGTTACAAAATATAGCAATATAATATTTTAAAACCCTAGTTGTGTACATGGGGTACACGCCATAAAATATCAAATTTTAGCTGAAAATTTGAAATTTAATTTTTTTTTTACTATTTTTCCCATTATTAGACCGATATATAGATTTCAAATAATTTTTTTCATAAAAATAGAAAACTTCGTGCAGTGAAGGGTTAAAAAATGAAATGGTTTAGTTTTTATCCTTCTAGGTTAGGAAGTATCACATGTGATACTTCAGAACCGAGCAGGTTAATAAGTTTTCTGGGTGAATTGTGCATCCACCAGATTTGTCTAGTATAAGAGCAGTTTTATGCGACAAAACTTGACGACTTATAAATTTTTTTGTTAAATCACATTGTTACTAACTGCTGCTCTGTAAGATATACAAACCAGCAAAAACATTATAAAACTACCACTGATTCACAGTGTTAGCGAAAGTTTCTAACTTGATTTCAAAGTAACCATCATTTTTATTTTAAAGGCAATATGAGAGATAACAAAATAAACAATTTCCATTACCTTTTATAAGTGTAATCCTACCTACTAATATAAATAAATAAATAATTATAATAATAAAAAAAGACAGTGTATTCTATAATTCATCAGCGAATTCCCAAAATAAGCAAATCAAAATGTTCCTTTGGTTTAGTTTAAAGACGTATCCGGTCATATTGCGCATACACCTAAGAGAATGCATCTAAAGCTAATTTCAAATATATTACCTCCGTATACGCTGGAAGCTATGAATTACTATGAATTACTGCGAATTACAGTTATTATGGTCACAAAAACCAATTTGACACACCTATAGATTTAAAAACACTAAGATCAAAAGTTCATGCAGTAGTTTTCTCTTGAGGATTGCCGATGGAATCGGCGATTCGTTTTCAGTATACAAGGTGTTTCCGAATTCAACCGACAAACTCAGAGGGGTGATGGAATGAGGATAAAAAATTACCATAGAATACCGTGGTCGCAAACGAAGTAATTATTCAAAAATACAGGGTGTTCTAACCTAACTCAATGTCATCGATTGCTTGAGCAACCTGTTTTTCTAGAACTTTTCGTGATGTTATAACATTTCACACAAAACAAGGTGCATATCGTTGCATTTTAATTGCAACGTTTTCATCAGACCAGATGTATTATTGTTATTTTTCTCAAAATTATTACCGTCAAGTTCAGTTAGGATGAAACACTTTGTATTTAAGCCTACAAATGTGGTTTGCGGCACCGTGTTCTATGGCATTTTTTCATCCTCTTGGTTGTTTGCTACCACCCCTCTGGATTTTTCGGTCGAATTCTCCAACGCCCTATATATTGACAACTCTTTCCTTCGAATGCGAATAACCCCAATGTTGACACTGAAAAATGTTGAAGAAATACGCAAGTTCATTTGTTTTCTTCTAACTGTTTAAATTAATTTTTCATGCAATGCATGCATACAAAATAAAAGTAAGATAAATTTCAGAAATAAATTAAATATTTGGTTTATTTTCGACTATTATTTCTGCCCCCTTATTAAACTTTTAAAGTTTATTTCGCTTAACCATTAAAAGTTCTGTTAGATTACTCGAAAGATTATTTACTGAACACAGTTTTATTTACCAGATAAACTAATGGTGAGTAGAAATTATTTTCAAAACGTTTATGTGTAAAAATAATTTAAAGATATTAAAAATGATAGACATTTTTAAATCTTAAAACTCTTAATTTTTTAAATGTATGTTTATTTCTAAAAGTAGAGTTATTCTTTGATAACATGTATCTTAAATTGTGAATACATTTAGCCGTACCTTTAAAATACTCTTAAAATATTGATATTCTATTAAAATACGCTATGTTTTATACTTAATATGAATTTTAATTAAAATAATAGGGATGGTTGCAGTAAATTAACTTTTTCACTAGTAATTATAATAACAAAAAAAGCACGAATTTAATTACGTTAAGATGAAACAACTACTTAAGAAAATTCAGGCAATGACAAAAATTTAATTCTTTTTTTTCTTTTAGAAAATTTTTCTCTGAAATTTCCTTTACACACTTTCGTATGTTGGTGAATTTTATGAAAAACATGAATAGTTTTTAATTTGCAGAGAGGGTTGGACTAAATTAGATACGTGATAATTAAAATTTACTCTGCGTAAATAAAAATAACTTTTTTATTTTTTCACAGAAAAGCGCGAGTTTTATTAAAATGAACTGTTTTTCAGGATATGTAATTTCTAAAATATAGTTTTAATTGTTATCGTTTAACATTTTTTATTTTAAAAAATAGTTTACAGCAATACATCGATTTACGTCCCCTCGACTTACGTCATCCTGCATTTACGTCGTCTGGCCAGGGAAAAAAATTCCTTAAGACGAACTTTGAAATTTTAAACTTTTTTTTTTTACTCTATAAAGGGAAACTTTCCCACGACGGTCAAGTGGCAGTGATAAACAAATAAAGTCGCCAGAAAAAGCTTAGAAAACTCACATCCTCAAATACTCAAACAGAGCTTCTGGAAGAACATTAAATTATGAGTTAACAACTTGTTGATTTATTCGAAATTCTTGTATTGCAAACTCATTTTTTTGCTTACGTTAAATGTATGTAACATAGTCCCTAAATACAATAGAATATGTTCATTGGATTTTGGTGAACTTTTATTACTTATCCTTTTTTTTTTTTTTTTTTTTTTTTTTTTGCTTATCTAAATGTACCTCGACTTACATCACTAGTCCTGGAACGAAATGCTGAAGTAAGTAGATGTATTACTGTATTTTTGTTTTTTCATATGCAAGAAAATTTCCATTAAAATTTAATATAAAATCATTAAAGGCAAGACATGCATATACACGAAATAAAAAATCTTTGAGATGAAATGAAATGGTCTAATCCGTTACTGTACAGTGGTGGAAAAAAAAGTAAACACCCCTACTAACTCCTCAACAAATTATCGTAGAAGAAAGTTACTGGTACCGAACGATTGGAAATAAAGTATACTTTTAAATGATGTATATAAAATTTGCTTAGGGGGGCATCTACATATTAAAACGAACCATAATTTTGTTTTTTTTCAATAGCAGTACACAATTCTGACAGCATAAATGAACTCTACATCCTTCAATTAGCTCAAAATCAAATTTTTATGCAATTCGTACCGTATGTTTCCGAGAAATTAATTATTTTAAAACGAGCGTATTTTAAGGGCTGTATCCGAATTGAAGTTTCGTACTCGATTGCAACCCAGAGAGCCCCCTTCTTGATCAAGGCTTCTTAAGCACCACTCAAGGAGTCAATGAAGCCTGTTAGATTACAGGACAGCAGAACAAATTTCAAAATATCTACTCACTTCTATCATAGACGGCCTTTTAAACCATCATTTCGACGTTTTTTAAGCATAATTTTAAAACTACTTGGAAGAAAAATGTGAAATTTTTGATTTCCATAAAGCAAGACTTAATAAATCTAAATTCATCAAAAAAATTGCAGTTCGCACTTCATAATTTTTTCGAATATTAATTTCATAATTCATATCATAAAATTATAAAAATTGCAAATTCAACATATATATGTTTGGGTAAATTAGTATTATTGCTACAAAAAAAAAAAAAAAATAGCACATTAGGAGCATAATTTCAGGAGATATAAATAAAAACATGAAAATGCAATTTAACATTAGAAGAACTAAATTTTGAATATTTATAATTCAAAAACTTATCTTTCAAATGACTTGAAATTTGGTGTCTAGGCATAATTTGAACCGGAGATTCGAAACATTTCGTTAAATTTGGGTATTGCATTGAAAAACAATGAAGTTTGGATTCGTTTTAATATGTAGCTGGCCCCCTAAGAAAATTTTATATACATCATTTAAAAGTAGACTTTATTTCCAATTGTTCGGTACCAGTAACTTTCGTTTACGATAATTTGTTGAGGAGTTAGTAGGGTGTGTTTACTCTTTTTTTTTTTTCCACGACTGTACTTTTCAAAGTAAGTGAAGAAATATTTTGACTAAGCTACCTCGCTGAACATTACGGCTGAAATAGAGTGACATTCTGCATCGAATTTTCTTTTACGAAAATATCATTTGGACGAAACAGTTACAGAAACAATTATATTAATTAAATAAGAAATTTATAGGGGAAAACGTTTTCGTCAATTCACGATTTTTAGATGCCACAAGGAAGAAGCTGCTCCTTGGAAGGAAATTCAGTGAAGATACTCATGTTATTTTACCCTTATAAAATTTAAGTGAAGCAACTTCCACAAAAAGCTTCGCAACCTGCTTAAAAAGATCAATTTAAATATGGGACTACTTCAACCATCTGAAAAAATATATATTTATTAAAAAGGAACAAGATTATCTTGTTGTACATATACTTCTCTATTTTTCATTATTTATTCTAAATTTTAAACGAACACTACTTTTTTGTAATATGAAATGTAGAAAAAAAATATTTATTAAAATATACCTTATACATTCAGTTTTCGGAAGATAAAAATGATTTTTTTTTTTTAAATAAAATAACCAGTTTTTCAAAAATGCAGTTTCTGTTTCAATCATGCTATTGGAAAATGTGTGATTTTAAACATATGCTTTAAAACCTTCAATATTCAATAAACATTTAACTTTATATAATAAATCAAATTGTTGTTACTCTTGTGACCAGTGATCACAAGAGTAACAAAATTTTGATTTATTGTATAGCCAAGTAAAATTATTTTTGTTACAAATTAGATATATTTTATGTGAGTGGAACACGATGGCATTTAACAGGTTGTATGAATTTATCCTAATTATATTTTGTAATAAAACAATTGGAAGTATTTCTGAACTTTGCTCTAATGGTCACAATAGACAGTGAAACTCAGATTCAACGATTTCCCACTAATGACGTCATTATTCATTAGTCCCAAAGAATTTCCTATACTCGTAATGTTAAAGAATGCCGCATTTAACGTTATCACTTTCGAAAATTTCCCGCATTTAACGTATTCAGCGAGAAAGAACACCATGAAAATTTTCTAAAATAGAAGTTCTGTTGGAAAAAAAAGCATTCAAAATCAATACACACTTCCAAAACTCAGAATCCTCCCTCTCGTTGTTTTATTATTATTATTATTAACCAACTACAGGTGCAAGAATCGGCCCCCCTCTCCCTTTTTCATTCACACCCTTTTAATCTGATTGGATTTTGCTTACTAGAGCTTAGAAGTAGCGAACTCCCCTTAGGAGCAACCAATAAGAGTTTCCTAATCTTAAAGTATCGCCAACTGAAGACATAAAGGGATAAAATGGTTCTGTAGTGAACTAATTTGAAAAAATTCATAATTCTTTTGTAATTTTGTTTTTTAAAAATTAATTTAACCTATTAAAAATTTAATTAACTTTTCTTTTACTGTGATGAGTTTGAAAGTAAAATTTATTCTTCACAAGTGACTTAAAATAATAATCGCAGTAAGAGAAACAGGAACTGAAAAAATGTTCATCATGAGGATAGATGGGGGGGAGGCAGAGCCCCCTGAACTCTCCATGAAAATCAAATTTTAGTTGAGTTTTACTTTTTAAGTTCATGTGTTTAAAAATTATTTTAAACCTGTTTTAATGGAGGGCAAAGCGCACCAACACCACTTGATGACGAAAATATTTCTCTATTTTAAATTATTTTTTAAAAAAATGTCTCTAGAAAATGTTTTTAGTGCTTAATCTTTTTTACTTGTTAAATTTCCTTATTGCTTTTTACTGTTGTGTTTAAAAGAAATGTCTTCTTTCGGAAATTCTGATTAAATAAAATAATGCACGCTTAGAAAACGAAAAGCTCGAAATCATAGCATGGAACTAGAGTTTTTCTTTCCGGTGCGTTGGCGTAGCCTCTCCGTTGAATCAGTATGATTGGTTGCTCGCGAGTAGAGCTTTCCAGTTACTTATAGAACTTACCAGTTAGTTATAGAAAGAAGCTGATAGCATTCGTTAAAGAATTTATGTTGTTAGCTTGGCATTGGTAATATGGCATCAAAATGAAAGCAATATTCTTTACCGGGAAAAGCGGAAAACATAAAAAAAAATCCAAAGTTTACAATGGAAGTAAAGCTGATTTTGCCAGTTTAATTGGAATTCTATTTGGAATTCAACTTTACAAACAATTTTAACAAGAAGATTTAATGGAGGAAAATTTGGAAAAGATGGATAAAATGTCTAAAAAGGGGCAAAATGTGAAAATATCACCTTTTGAGGAATTAGAAAATTTATTTTTTCAATGGTTCAACGAAGTTCGTTCAACAAACATTCCTATAAATGTCCCGTTTTAAAAGAGAAGGTAATCGAAATTGCTTCTAAATTAAGAATTCAAAGATTAACAGCTTCAAACGGGTGGATTTACCGCTTCAAAAAGAGGCACAATTTATCCTATAAGTCCATTTGTGGCGAGTCTACTGGTGTCGATCCTGAGACTGTCCAAGAGTGGATCGAGAACACATTGCCGTCTTTGATACAATAATATTCTAGAAAAGACATTTTTAATGCTGATGATACAGGATTGTTTTACAATCTTCTTCCTGATTAGACTTTAGCAGTAAAAGGCGAAAACTGCCATGGGGGGAAACTATCCAAACTACGGCTGACTGTAATATTATGCACGAATTCAGGCGGGAGTGAAACGATAACACCATTAGTTGTTAGAAAAAAAAAAAAAAAAAAAAACGAGGTGCTTCAAGAATAATGTAAAGAGCTTTCCTGTGGAATATGACTCAAACATAAAATATTGGATGACAAGAACAATTTTCGAAAACTTTCTTCGCAAATTGGACAAACATTAGCGCTTACAGAAATGTAAGATTATTTTATTTGTTGATCAATGTTCAGCCCATGTTTTACATTTAAAGTTACAAAATGTGCGAATAGAATTTTTTCCTGACAATTGTACTAGTAAAGTTCAACCTTGTGACTAGGAGATCATATGATCGTTCAAAGTACACTACAGAAACCAATTTTTGAAAAAAAGCTCCTCTTAGTGTAGAATCTGGAGGCAGAACAAATCTATAACTATCCCAGAAGCTCTTCATATGATTTCTTCATCATGGGAGAGAGTCGGGAGAAAATGTATCTCAAGCTCTTTTGCAAAAGATGGTTTTCCGGAGAACAGAGATGATGAAGAGCATGAGGAGAGAGAAAATGAAGATTCTCATGAAATGGATGAGATTTTTTCTTGCACAGATATAGATCCCGAGGATTATCTCACTTACAATTCAAACAGTGACGTCAGAGATCCCGACCCTACGTGATATGATAGATCGGATAATGATGAGGATGATGATCAGGAACATGAATTTCTTCTGCTACTCAAGTCATTCAAGCTTTGAAAACAGTGAAAACGTTCCTTTCAAAACGTGAAGGCTCGAAGGCGTTGAAAAGCTCACAAATATTTAGATGCGTTGAGACTGCGATTTGTGATTTAGCTGCTAAAAATATGACGCAGAATAAAATAACCGATTTCTTTAAAAATAATTTAGAAAACTGATTTCTAAACGACTATGTAAATGAAGAAATAAAAGGTATGTCACCTAAATTAATCTTTATTTCATGCTCAGGTTTTGTTTTATCTTACCCCGATTTAACGTTTTCCCACACATAACGCCATTTCTTTCTGGTCCCTTGAAAAACGTTAAATAGAGGTTTCACTATATATCAACAAAAAGTGGTTTTGGGATCTGGTAGTTACGTTCAATAAAAATATTCCAAACATTCCCTGAATAGCTTTCCTCTGCACAGCTGCAATAGGTATCTTTTTGGTTCTTGTATTGGAAGATGACTGATAAAATGGTTTTCAGAGATATTCTGTAATTCGAGGAGCCCGGGCTGGATATCCTGATTTATACATTCAAATTTAATTAAATTTTCCTCCCCAGTTTGGTGTTAAAATACTTTCTCCCATCTCCAGCTTGGATTATTCTTAAAACATAATGCTGACAAAAATATTTATGTCTACATCTAGTTTAAGTAGTTTTCAACATAACGGAAACATGTGGAACATCCGCTTAAAGGCTTTGTGATTAAATGTTTCGATAAAATTATCTTGATTTAATTATTTTGGTTTGTATGTAATAAATGTTCACACTCATATATTTAATTAACTTAAAATTTAATTAATCAGAATTTATTTCTGAAAATGTTTTATAGAAAAAATAAAAAATAAAAATAAAATTTTAAATCCTTTTTAACTGTATTTTAGTTTAATTTTGATGTAAATTTAATTCAGACGTTTCTGTTGAAAACTATTAAATTTAACAATTTTCGAAATATTCATTCAAAAATAAATATTTTAACAAAATTATGTTGATTTAAATCAGTTAAAATTTTAAAATTGGAATATTCAATTGAATTAAAACTTTACTTCATATAATTTATTTTATTAATATTATACAGTCACTAAAAATGAAAAAGAAACGTTTAAGTAATACTTTTTTAAGCATCAAATCACGTTTAAAAATAATTTCTTAATGTAATTTTGCTGTAAACTGTATTCGGGTATTTGTGTTAAAAGAGAGTTTATTTTAGCACGTTTTGAAAAATTCATTCAAAATAAATGTTATAACAAAATTATCTTGATTTATTTTTTTTTCGATTTGTATTAAAAATATTCAAGTTAGTATATTTAATTAAATGAAAATTTTACTTTAAACAATTTGTTTGTTTTTTAAGTATTTTACACAATCTCTAAAAATGAAAAAGAAATGTTTAAGTCATATTTTTAAAGCACTAAATAAGGTTTATTAAACAATATTTTACTTTAAATTTAATGCAAACTCTATTCAGGTATATCTGTTAAAAGAGAGTTCATTTTAGCACATTTTGAAATGTTCATTCAAAAATAAATGTTCCAACAAATTAAGTTGATTTTTTTTTTTTTTTTTTTTGTATTAAAAAATACTCAAGTTATTACATTTAACTAAAAGAAAGCTTTACTTTAAACAATTTCCTTCTGTATTTTACACAGTCGCTAAAGAAGAAAATAAATGTTTAAGCTATATATTTTTTAAAGTAATTTATTTTAATTTTGATACAAACGGAAATCAGATATTTCCATTAACCCCTTAACCCATTACCCGCTGGTGTTGCATTCACGCAACGATCAAAATGAATGCACATATTTAAGTTATTTACATATCCACTATTACTTTTCAATTCAAAAATTGGCCTTACTTAAAGACATAGAATTTTAAGATCATATAAAGCGAAAATTATTTTTCAGTGTTTGCGTGGCAATCGACGTTCACATAAAAAGTTGAAAAACTCAATCTTATAGTTTTGGCGGTTAATCGGTTAACTCTTTCTTTTCTTTTCTTTTTTTTTTTTTTTTTTTTTTTTTTTTTTGGCACAATAAATTAAAAATAAGGACCCGGCACCAGTTTTTTTACTAATCTATTTGGCGTTGTGCAATCGAAAAAGGTATGCCGTTTAACAAAACCAAAGATTACAGTTAAAATTAAGTGGTATCCAAAAGCTTTTAGTATCGAAGGTAGCAAACTCTTTTCCCCCGAGAGGTACTCGGGCTAAACTGTTGAGAGGTTAAAAGATAATTGATTTTAGCACATTTTGAATAATTCATTCAGAAATAGATAAAATGTCTGTTTCTTTCGAAACTTTTACATAAAGATAAATCTCCAATATTTTAAATTTTCTTGTTTTTTATTTTTTTTCTTTTTAAATCAAAATGCATTCTTGAATAAAATCATTCCCGAATAAAATTCTTTTTTTGCTATTCATGCAATAATTTACTATCTTATTTAAACTATAAAAGAAAAAAGACCGAAAATATTTCAGTAAACAATTTATTTAAATCTGTCAGTGAAATGCTATCCAACAAATTTATCAACAAATGCTTTACAAAAATAAAAGACACCAAGTAAACACTGAATTCATTATTATTATTTTTTTTTATTGTTGTTTTTTAAGCATTCAAATTCTTTTAAAGAACAAGGGGACGAAATTTAGATGTTGAAATTTAGATGTTTAGATGTTGAGATTATTGCAGTTGAAAAAGCAAGTTCTAGATTTCGAAAAAGTACATTTTTTACTCACATAAATAAATGTCAAGAACAGTTGGGAAATGTTAAGCATAGGGCTGTAAAAAATTTGCCATCTTTATACAATGTTAAAAAATTAATGATATAATTTTTATAAAAATATAAGTAAGGCATATTTGGCCAAAGTGTAAAAAGAGCTTGACTTAAGAAATGTAATTTGAGTATGTTCTCAATTCCTTAAAAATTCAAATTGTATTATAATAAAATATAGTTATGATTTTGAAATAAAATATTTAAGATTCCTCGTTATAATAAAAATACTTTGATCACTGTAAAGGTGCAATACAAAAATTTAAATTACTATTGTGAAATATAGATTACGTATACGATTCTAAAATCTCACATGCATTTCACAATAAACAATGCGAGATTCTAAATCCAAAGTGATTTCAATGGACAAATACAACAAATATTTTACAGTATAAATAGTTTTAGTTAAATTTTTTTTCATATACTTTTTTCAAATACAACATCTACATTGTTATTGAACAACTGCATACACACACAAGAAAAAGAACAAAAAGTTGCAGCAAATATGATTTAATTTTTAGATTAAGACTTTATTGTATTACTTCATCGAAATAAAATTGTTCAAAACGGAAACGAATATTATACTAATATCATAAAGAAGTAAAGTTTGTTTGTTTGTTTGTAGGGGGTAATCTCTGAAACTACCAAACCGATTTCAAAAGTAATGGCATGAAAATGATAGTGTTAGTCCCTGTTCCAACATAGGCTATGTCTTATGTCAATGACACTAACCCAAAGGGGGTGCAGGAGCAATAAACATTCTAAAAATATGATTTTTGTGTTATTAAAGGGAATAGAAACACGAAATTTGGCATGGTAGTTACATAATAAGTTATAAATGATCTCTAAGAACATTTCCTAAAAAATTCGAAATTTAAAAGTGGCGAAAATGCGCGAAAACAGTTCTAAAAAAGTTCTAAATTGCGATTTCTACGCAATCTCAAGAACTACTGAACCGATTTAATAATGATGTCAAAATGATGGTGACAGCCCTTGCTCTAACATAGGCCATATTTTATGTCGGTGCCACTACCTCTAAAGGGGGTGCAGGAGGAAAAAAACGTTCGAAAATGCGATTTTTGGTGTTACTGAAGGGCCTAGAAACATGAAATTTGGAATGGTAGTTACTTATAAGATACTAATAATGATCTCTAAGGACATGTCTTAAAAAAATTGAAATTAAAAGGGGGTGAAAATGGGCGAAAAGCGTTTAAAAAACCGTTCTAAATGGCGATTTTTACGCAATTTCAGGAAGGACCAAACTGATTTAAAAAAGTAAAAAATAAAAGGAGCAAAAAAGTCTAAAAATACGATTTTTGTGTTATTGAAGGGCCTAGAAACATGACATTTGGCATGGTAGTTACTTATTAGGTATAAATTATGTCTAAGAACATATCTTAAAAAAATTCGAAATTTGAAATAGGTAAAAATGCGCGAAAAGCGCTCTAAAAGCGTTCTAAATTGCGATTTCTACGCAATCTCACAAAATATCAAACCGATTTCAAAAGTAATGGTTGCAAATTGATGGTGACAGTAACTGCTCCAACGTAGGCTATATTTTATGTTGTTGCCACTACCAACTTGGGGTTACAGGGAAAAAATGTTTTAAGTTGCTTTTTCTATGATACTGAGGAGTCTAATATTTTGAAATTTAGCATGGTAATTACTTAAAAGATTCAAATGCTTTCAAGAACTGTCGAAAGAAAACTCCAAATTTAAAAAGATGAAGTGAGCTAAAAGCGTTCTAAAAACGTTCTAAATTACGATTTTTTATGCAATCTTTTGAAATACCAAATGGATTTCAAAAATAATGGTTGCAAATTGGTGATGATAGAATCTGCTCAAAAGTAAGCTATATTTTATGTCGGTGCCACTACCATTGAGGATTGCAGAAGCAAAAAAGTTGTACATTGCGATTTCTGTGATACTGAAGCGGCTAGAAATTATGGCAGGATAGTTACTTATAAAATATAAAAGGCTCTTTAAGAACAGTGGAAAATAAATTCGAAATTTAAACAGGGTGAAGTGAAAGGAAGGAGCGAAAAGCGTTTTAAAAAAGTAAATTACGATTTCTATGCAACCTCAGGAAATCGATTCCAAAAGTAATGGTTGCAAATCAATGATTACATTGATTCGAAATGTAACCATTTCAATTTTCTCTGATCCTACACAGGATATATTTTATGCCGGTGCCACTACCATATTGTGTTACATGAATAACAAACGTACTAAAAACCCCTTTAAATACTTTCTAAATTACGTTTTCTATGGAATATTGGGAAATACCAAAACGATTTCAAAAGTTTGTTGGTAAATTAATGGAGAGAATCTCTGTCTCAATTCAGACATTTTATGTTAGTGCCAATACTCCAAGAGAGGCGATAGACCGCTAGACAAGAAGCTTGAAATTTGACATGGTGGTTGATTTTAAGATATAAATGCGTATTAAAAACGGTTTCTAAAAAATTCAAAACTTCAAATGTATACTGAAATGAGCGTATGAAATAAGCATAAAAGCTTCAAACTACTTTCTAAATTATCATTTTATTAGAATTAGTTTTAGCTCTTCTTATTAATTTAAATCTCATTACTGCCTAGCGCAGTGTAATAATGAAGTTTAGTCAAATTTTGGCTTGATTAGTAATTTTTTAATTATTCATAAAAGTATAATTACTTCTAATAAAAATTAGACATACAAACATCACTTGGCATATTTCAACTATTTCGCGAGCAAAGCCGCGGGTTTTATTAATAAACATACTCTTATAAACATACGGTCTCTTATAAACATACAGATAATTTGATCTTCCTGAACTATAAATTATATTTTGCATATTATGAAATGACAACTGAAAAAATTTATTTTGCATAAATCAATTAAATCTTTCCACTAATTTATTATAAAAAATGAAATAAAGGTAGATTTCTGGTATAAATTTGAAAATCTACGGGTGATAAAATATCCAAGTATAAAACATTCAAACAATTACATAAACATTCGAAAACGACTTAGTATTTCGAATGTAACAAAATTATGAAATAAATGTGCTAAGTAGTAGGATAAATATGCTAATACTGTAAAACCTCCATCACGGGCACCAATACTTTACGATCACATTTTCAATCCTTGAGACCAATATATTTGTACACTGTTAAAAATTTGCAGCATTCTGCCCAGTCATTCGACCGTTTTTTGAAAAAACGGTTTCATAATCGTAATTTAACTATTTTCTGAGCATAAAATGGCCAATAATATGGTCAGAATAGAGTTAAATTACGGTTGTATAACCGTTTTCGGAAAAAACGGTCAAATGACTGGACAGAATGCTGCAAATTTGTAACACTGTATGCTTTTACATATGAATAGCAGAAACATTTTATGGTCCCAAGGTGTTCATAATTTAGAGGTTTTAGCTTATAATTAATTTATACCTGTGGAATAATACTTTATTCTTTCCCGCACTCTATTTTAGATGTCTCTGTTTTTTAAAGCGCTGAGTAAGAGGTCTGCAAGATCCTGGTCCGTGATTTTTCGAATAATAACGTATGAAATAATTTCAAATGTAGGGTAATATGACTTACGAAATATTGGCATTTTGGTATATATTTATTTGAGACGTGTCCGGTCGTGTCTGGTTTCAGTTATTTTTGTATTGTTTGGGCCGAACATTTCCCATCGGGCCCGGTCTAGCCAATATAGTTTTCCCCTGGACACGCGTCCAGGTCGTTACCACGCGGTTGTTACCGTATGACAGACTTTACCGTCGGGCCGGAAGTTGAAACTTTTGACCCGTGCAGAGCTGCGCGGTGAGTTAAAAACTCCAAGTTGTTCCTTCTGCCATATAATATTTTTTCCACCAAGTGAAGATGAAGTCCAGCAAAATAAAGATTTAACAAAATCAGAAACTTTATGGAAAAATTACCTAAAGATAAAATGTAACATAAAATATATTAATTTATTACTATAGTCATAGTTGCCGCAAAGTCAAAAATCATTATGCTGTACATTTCTATATTAGAAAGAGTCTTTTCTCTTCCCATGCCTCCTTTAGAAGATTTTTATTAATGATATGCTTGTATGCCTTTTACTTTGCAGCAACTCTATCATGACTACTGGTGCCTGGTGTCTACATGACTATACAACTTAGCGACTGTATATTTTTTAACTAGACTTTTAACTTACAAACCAGTCAAAGATTCACGATATGAATCGAAAATGTACTTGACAGATAGATGAAACAGCAAAGAACTGGTGATAACTTAAAATTAAATAATAAAACTTTGTATTAATATCTATAAAGCGAAAATGATATAAGGGATGCGTTTCTGGTTGGAAATTTTAACATCAGCCAGTATAAACATGTGTCCGTAAGTGGACATGCTCCGAAATGAACAGTAAGGGCAGAGAAGAGAGCTTGCAAGTAATGCGATAGGTGGCGTTAGTTGAAAGGTAAACACCAATCGCAAAGGAACACACGCAGAAGAGAAAAGTGTTGCCAAAATGATAGAAAAAATTAACAGGAAAGAAGAGTAAAAGGAGAAATGAAAAAAAAAATAAAAAAAGACTAAATAAATAAATTTAAATAAGAAAATTAAATAAAACTAAAAGAGAAATTGCAAGAAAAACATAAGAAATAAAAGATTTTTTTTAAATAATAAAATGAAAACAGACAAGAAAAGAGGGAGGGAAATTGCAAAAATAATTTCCACTCTGAAGAGAGAAAAGGAGATGATGAGATATCATTGTCAAGTTTATCGCATTTTTTTTTAATATAAAATGCTTCGTGAAAATCCAAATGAGTGAGAGAGACAGAAGAAATAATTGTAACCGTGGAGAAATTGATACAGTTACAGAAAGTCCAAAAGTGAGAGGCAATCGAAGATTGAGATTTCTTGATTTGATATATACCTCGATTGCTCACTTAATCTGAACTTTAATGCTTTCTTAGTTTGACCAATATAAATAAATTATTGATAGACAAGAAATAAAATAAACGTCCCACAGATAAACAATAGGAATAGGATCTTTCAGAGAAGTATTTTATTAATAGGTTTCAAGATAATTTTGAAATTGAAACTGAAAAGGATTTTGGAAATTTTCAAACTCTCTGTCCTTACTGTTGAATCGCGAGCTTGTTCGTACACGTGTTTACATTGACTGAAAGCGGGCTGTTACAATTCCCAACCCGAAACGCGTCCTGTGTGTGCTTTTGTTTTATAGTGATTACTACAATTTTTTAATATAGTTTTATTTTATTTTACTGAAATATATGCATATATATAAATACATTTTGAAATTTTACGGAATTTGATTAAGATATAAAACCTCTCAAAGAAAGCACAAATAATTACACTTATTGAAAAAAAATAATGGAATATAGATATAATGAAATAAAAATGTTTGATTTTTCGATGACATATGGAGATCTCTAAGATAGTAGTTTACACTTAGAGAATTAAAGTAAAAATAATTTTTTAAATACTCTTTAAGGACTCTAAACTCTCTTTGCTCTTTAAACAGTCTTTTTGTCCTCTTAGCACTTTTAAAAGCAGTCTATGTTTATTTTAAAAATCACCCCCAAATTTCATGACTGCAATTCATGTTTTTTCAAAACATTTTTCGTAACAATATGTTAATTTGGAGTGGGGATTGAACCCGATTTTCGAAAATCCACCTTTTTTTTAAAACATAAATAGGAAGCGCGAGCTAATGAGTTTATATAAAAAAAATAATTTTTACTCTTTTTTTTTCTTAAGATGTGGCAATAGGAAAGAAAAAAAGCATTATTTAAACTATCTCTTATTAGGATTTCTACATTGATTTATCAGCATGTAATCATAATTCATTTAATATGAAACTTACTTGATTAAAGATCACTTTTAAAAATATATATTATTCTTTTTTTTAAATTTACATTTTCTACTTTTATAGTTTAAAACATTTCGTCGTTGTAGTTTCACTACCAGTTGATCTATGTTAGCAAAGTGTAGTTTGGCGCATAATTAAGCCCATTGTTGTTTGAAGAATATTGGACAATCTATTACCTGCGACCGTCTATAACAGGTAAATTCCTTAATATTAATTTATAATTAAGTTCTAAAAATATTAAAATATTACTTTGTAATCCAAAAGACACGTGTGAACATGATTTTAATAATTCTAGCATGTCAGGAAATGAGAGAAAATTCGATTAATTCCAACTTTAGATTTAGAGGGGGGAAAATAAGGAAAAAAAACAAGTTTTATTAAATAAAAGATTGTAAAAATAAAATAAAAATTACTAAGTAGACATGGAATTCGTCCTAATGTATTATTCAAGTGCATTTGTCAGTGAAAATGCTTAAGTGGAGATTCTTCTTTGTAAAGCTCAAAACTGGACTTTTTAAAGAATAGTTTTCCAATGAAGGATCAATAAAATGGAAGCGGATTTTTTTTTTTTTTTTTTTTTTTTTTTTTTTTTTTTTTTTTTTTTTTTTTAAATCAATAAACAACTATATATTTTTTTGTCTATTTTTACAATTTTTTCTAAGCAAGAAATATATATATTGGTGGCAGCTTCCCTATTTTAAAACTCTTCTGAGCAGCGTACTCGTCTTTGAGCGGCGCGCGTAGAATTTTGCATAATAAATTATGCAAAAATTATACTAGTTATAAAATCCAATTAAATTTTCGAGGCAATGAACTTATTTTCAATTAAATTAAACGCAGAAACAAAATGACGCCTTTTTCTTAATCGACCTGCGGATATGGAGCTTTTTTCCAAATTTGAAAAAAAATATTTAACAGTTAATGTTTAACACTAACCAGAGTAATGTTTTGATAAACAGTGAAAGGGTTCCAACGGTATGCTGTGTATATTTTGTATTGAAAAATGTGTATTTTATAAAAGAAAAGCGTTACAGTCAAACAACCTGCTTTTCAGCATATGCACTTTTCCATTAATAGTGTCATTACTTCGTTAATAATAGGAATAATGGAAAATATCTTTAGCCGCATATTCTGCACATTTGAGACGATGCAACATATAAGTTACCGTTAAAGCGTACACTGAAAAAAATAAAAAGGGACTAAAAACACGCAAATTGTTCTGGCAATTGAAACGCGCGCCAGTACAATTTCCGTATTTTAACGGAAATTGTCCCATGTAAATTCCAGAAAAACGGAAAATGTTCTGTAATTTACGGGGGACATTTTTCGTTAAAATACGGAAATGGTATTGGCGTCTCAACTGCCAGTACAATTTCTGTATTTTAGTTATTTTTTTTACTACAGTGTATGATTCAATTATTTCATAATATATCTAGTTATTTTATGAAATAACTAACCAAGTCAATTAGACTGTGTAAAATTATTGGATTCTACTACTTAACTATTTATTTTATAGAATGACATTTTCCTAATCGTTAAAGTGAAAAATAAACAGTGACATTATCCCAATGACCGGCCAGCAAAAGAGCAAAATTGTAATGCTGTTTTCTCAATTTTTTTAAAAAAAGTTAAAAAAAAAATATGTTTTTTCCAACATGACATAAAAACATTTATTACGTATATGCATGTAAAACTTGAAAGTATTAATAATAACTTAATTTTTAAAAACAGGATTATATCTATAGAATTATATTAATTTAAATAATGCTTCGATTGCAGTGAATTCTACAGCTTAGTGAACGGATACAGGGGAGATGGGGGCACATGTGAACAGTTCGCAAAAATATAGCTTTTTCTCATGACTGGATTAATTTCTATAAACAAAACCTGCTCAATATAGTAAATAGAACTTTCTTTTATACATGGTATTTTTAAAAAATCACCTGTATAGTTTTTCTTACATTTTTTAATAGTTTTATAAATTCGAAAAATTGTTCACATGTTCCCCATCAGCGGGGTAGTTGTGAACACACGTGGGGCACATGTGAACACAAGGAAAAAATATCCTTTGGCATGCTTTTTATTCTGTTATTCATTTGTCATTGTAATAATTAGTTAATTACCTGTGAAATTCACAATAAAAAATATATATGTATATATATATTTCTCTAGTTTCTGGGTGATATGTTTAAGCAAAAGATTATAAAAAGAAAATAATCAGATTTTGGGGGTGGAGGCTTAGATGATTCATTAAGTATTGGTGAAATACAATAAAAAAATAAAGCAAGTTTAAAAAAGAAATTAAAACTTTTAAATTTTGCTTAGGGGTTTTTGTTTGGGGAAAATTTTAGGGAGGGGCGTTCACATACTATTTATCTCAAATCTGCCGAAATACCAAAGATTCCCACTGCTGTATTTGCCTTATTTACTTGTAAATTATTGATAAAGAAGGGTTTTTTAATGATTAAAAAAAAATCTCGACTATAACACCCCCCTACCCTAACTTCTTTTGTTTTTGAAAGGGGGAGGGGGTTGCAATAAGGATTTTACGGTAGGTATCATATTAAAGTTTTACTTTCTTAAAATATTACTCATATCTATCTCCATTCAAAGCATCATATACATAACTGTTTTAGATATGGAAGTAAGCCATCATTGCAAGTTTAGAACAAATGTAATAGAAAAAATTGCAAAGTTGTTCAAGGTAATACTTTTGTATTAACAATGCATAAAAAATATTGTTGTAAACTGTTTAGTAAAATGATATATATAATACTTATTGCATTTTAGAAAACATTAAATTTATTTAAAGTACAATTGAATGTAAACGAGATTGTTGCTCTTTATGTATTTGCTGAAAGATGTGTTTGATGAAGTTTCAATACAAAATCAACTTTGTGTGAGGAAAATATCTTCTATTTCAAGAAAATTATAGGTAATGGAACTGACATTATTTATCATTAAGTCAATTGAAAGGAACATAATCACAGAATGATTATTGGGGCACTTATGTACTGTTCATATCTGCCCCAACTTGTCCGTTCACAAGTGCCCCACATTGCTGCTTCTATTAAATTGATAAATCATTAACATTCCTCAATTTTAGAAGATAAAGAATTTTATCAAAAATATTTATTAGTATTCATAGCATATGTTAAAACACTCAAAATCGAATAAATGAATAAAGTTATACGCTTATCAACTTGGAAAAAAGATTTCATTTTTGAGATCTAAAAACAGTGTTTTGGCTACAGCAGACAAACAAAATGTTAAAAAGCTTCAAAAATTTTTTTCCATATATCTACAGGTGCTGTCATCTTTAGAGTAATTTTTTTCAAATAAAAAAAACTTATAATAACTATTGAAAAATTGCGTTTTTCACATCTGCCCCCTATTCACATATGCCCTCATCTCCCCTATCAGTTCTCGGCGCTGAGAAGGTTAAAACAATTCCGTTGTTTTATTAATAAACTAATGCTAATTAGTTAAAATTTCTCAAAAAATACATTCCATATTACTGATAGATTGATTGATAAATAATAAATAGTTATTTTTAAATATTTACAACTTATAAAAAATATTAGGCTACTTTGAGCTATTGGCAAAAAAACTCTCACTCTGCTTGAAAAATATTACAAGATTTTACCCAAAACGCAAAATATAAATTTTCTTTACAACAGAAATAACAGGATAAATTGTGTTATTTAATAAAAACATTGCAGAAACTTTTTTAAAACAATAATGTAAGAGCATATTTATTTACAGATTTATGAAATACCTTCATTTTATTTTCCATTACTTATTAAAACAAGGATTGCTGTGGTGACATTTGGAATTACATTGCATATTATTTTTGAAACAGGCACACTTTTTAGTATCGCACAGTGTTTTACAGGAACACTTTTTAAATCCTTGTCCGGTGCCACAACTTTGAGCTGTTGCAACAGACCGAAGTGCTCTCTCAATATTTGAAACTTCTTCAATGGGGATTAATTCTTGCTTACATATACTGAACTGAGATCTAGAGTACAGCAGTTTGATTCGGCCATTGCTTGTTCCTAATCGAACAAATCAGTAGCTATAGCTATAGTTTTTGCATGACGACAGCTAAAAGAGATCTAGCATCTCGTCTTTCTCTGTAAACTTCAGGAACTGGTATACGGACTGAAATGCCTATAGATGACACAGAATAAGATTTGTCAGACAACATTTTTACTTTCGTAGATTGAATTTCTAAACATTTTTTAGCTCCTTCTCTTTCTTTCTCGATATTTATTTTATTAAAACACAACCTGCAGACTTTTTGTACAATTTTGTACAATTTTGTACAATTTTGTTAGCCGTGGGACAGACTCATAAGTATGAATTTTTTGAGCATACAACACACGAAGGTTTAACTTCCATAGAAACGACATTATCAAAACGCTCGAAGGACACTTTCGCAGTTTGATTCAAAGACGTTTCTTTGGCAAAAACAGAGTCATCATGACTTTCGGAGGATGAAGTCAGAGCAGTTAATGCATTTTCTAATTGTTGTTCATGCTCTACTGAATCAAACGCTGCCCTTGGGATAGGAGTTGTGGACATCCCAACACTAGGAGTACAGCCAAACATAGTCTAATAAGATGTTCTCTTTATACCAGAATGAAGTGCTCTGTTTTTCATGACTTGAATAAATATAAGCCCGTGACTCCATGAAGTAGATTGGTTGTCCTGCATTCAAGTTGTCAACATATTTTCGATGTCTTGGTTGGCCCTCTAAACTTTACCTTGACTCTGACTATGTCTAGGATTTACAATGTATGATGAAATGTTCCGGTCAAGTTATTTTCAAGTCGTGTATAAATTTGTTTCAGAATTCCCTGCCATTTCCGGGTTGTAGATTCACCAAATAATAGAAATATATTGAACAACGGCGTGACGATTTCTTCTGCTCTCTTTGTTTGAAGAGCTCTTAAAATCAAAAATTTCGTCAAATGATCTTGGTAAACTAAAATTTATAGGTTCCCTCAGGTTGAGACTGTAAATCTATAAGATCTACTTTAAATCTTGAATTGAGATGCGCGAACACCACGTGTTTAACCACAATGCCTTTTTTCCATATTTCCTCTTTATTCACAAGGTTCACAAACACTCAAAAAAAACTTTATGTCATTCTGAGTAATGTATTTATATCGACGATTCAATTCTTTAATCCTACGATCTCTACTACCATGTCCGATCTAACCACCATGTCCATGTCAAATATGCGTTTCAAATAAAATACTGAACAGCATATAACTTGAGCAATAAAATATGACATCAGGTTTTATATCTGTTACTAGCACAATTAACTTTTCAACACCATGAACTTCAAGGGCATCATAATACTGGAGAAAGCAGTAGTCATGAGGTATTTTGTTCTGTGCTGTTTTAGTATTTTTTTACTTTTGCTATCAAATTTAGTATAATTTTTCACTATTAAGTATAGCATTGTTTTCCTTTGTCTCACGCGTATTTAATAAAGATTCAAACAGCTCTTTCTTGGTTACCGATTGATCTCTCATTCCTGTAACACATATCGACAAAACATGAACACTGAATGACAGTTAGCAACGAATAAGAGGTCTTTAGAAATGCAGCATATATACTGACTGCAAACCAGCCATATCCGGTTAAAAGCTGATGGTTCAAACAATTTTCGTGTGCGCCTTTGAATACTTTAACGGTTAGGATATCGCTAGTTTATAAAATTACTAGTTAAATCGCAGAATCCAATAATTTTACACACTTTAGCGGTCTTGGTTAGTTATTTCAAGAAATAACTAGGTGTTTCATGAATTAACGGTTTTAACGCTTTTACGGTAACATATACACATACATGTATATATAAAGAAAAAACCATTTAATATTTTTTTAATGCAATAAATTGGAATCTTACGTTAAAATTAACGAATTGGCGGAGAAATAAAAAGAATAAGCAGAGAAATTTAGATAAAAAAGAAGTAATTTTTTTAGTAAATTTAATTTTCACACTCATTAATTTCTTATATTTTACCGTACTTAAAAGTAAGCGTACTAAAAAGTAAAAGCAGAACCATCATAAGATAATTCATGTGTCTGTCTGTTCGTCTGCCACAGACGTTTTTCTCGAAAACCATGGAATGCGGGAAGTTTAAACTTTGCAGAGTTATAAAGGCTATTGACTCACATATTTATAGATTAATTAGATATTAAAAAATTTTTACAAATATTTAGAGGGCTATTTAAGTTACATGATTATATATATGTTGCATTTTGCTATCGACTTTTGTGACATTCCGGCAACACTCGTATATCTCGAAGTAAACGTAGTAGAGTAATCAAGGCCAACCCTCCGTTATCATGAGAATATCGGAGTGCAGTCAGGGTGGCGAGTGTAAAACAGGCTCCATAAACATTGAGAAATTTCCCATGGCATAATTAATAGAGTCATCGTAACTTTAAACGTTGTTTATTTGACAAAAACATATCGAAACATTTCCAGTAGCTTTGTCCATCAACTCTCGAATAATCGATCATCCACTTCATAAAACTTAAGATGTTACAAGTATTAGGATCTACGCATTAGAGTCGTTCACCCCCAAGCGACGTAGAATTATTAAACAACCGGAAAAACGTAAAATCACTTGCACCATCGTCGATGTAACAGTATAATAAGTACTCAAAGAAACAGATCGCGGACGGATACATTATTAGTGACGAACCAATTCCAGCAGAGAGACGGGGAGAAACGGGCAGGAGACAGGCTACGATTCGATGGGAAGGGAGACGAACGGGTGACGTTGATAATGAACTCTTTATACGACGTCATAATTAAAACGCAATCAGATGCTGGCGAGAGTTTGTAAGGAATTGTGGGAAAAAGAACATCATCGAACAAATGCAAAACATTCAAACAAAAAAAAAATTAGTTTTAGAATAAAAGGAAAAAAGTAATTTAATGGGTTTTAAAATTAGACGAATGGATTAAGGTTTTTTAGAATAATAAAAGAATAAGCAGATTTAAATGCATGAAATAAAAGACAAAATATATTAAGATATTATTAAAGATAGATAAAAAAGGAAAAATATTAAGAATTTGAAATAGTTTTACTAAGATAAAAGGGCGAAAATTTTTATTATTACACACACATACACACTATTACACGCACACACATATATATATCGTGTGAGGTATTTTTCAAAATAACTCGTAATACCGAAATCACAAATATATATTTTTTAATTTTAGGTATTTTATTTTCAGAGATATCATTGGCAATGTACTGCAAAAACACGTCTCCAATATAACCGAACACACTGAAACTAAAACTATGAAAAAAATTATGGGTAGTAGGCGTTTAGTTAAACCTTGCTGGAAAACCATGATGATTATCTTAGGCCATGCAGTTTTCGATAAAATCGTGTTTTTCCGTTACACACAAACTTTAGTTTGCCTGAGTTCAGCGGAAAAGTTGAGGTGCGCTCGGGTTACCTATTGAGGCGGAATCATCCAAGGATTACTAATAGTGATTTTTGAAAAAAATATCGGTAATTAGCTGCGATATTAATTATAAACTAATCTGAAAAATCTTGGCATGAACGAAGGCGGCGAACAGTGGGGTGTTTTCATGATCTCGGTGGATAAAATTATTTCGTTGAAGTTTACTTAGTTTTTGCTGATTTTTCGAATGTATCCCTAACAAAATGCTCAAATAGTGAGAAATATTTGGTCTCTTTAGCAATAATGTTTCAAATAAAAGTATAATGAATTACAAACAATGTGTTAAACATACTTATTTTACTATTAAGTAAAAAACAATTTAATTCACACATGTAAGTTAACATTCATTCCTTATTTTATTTTTGTCTACTTAGAATTAGCTCTTGAAATTTGTGTAGTCATTCTGAAAAATAAATTTTTTAAATAAAATCATATTAAAAAAGAATTTTAATGTTTTGTGCGACTCTGTGAAACATAAATGCCACCTAAATTATTTTCTGTTGAGAAAATGCTGTTGTGTGAATAAATAATCTATGTAAATTTTATTCAATTTGAAATAAAATTTCTGCATATAGACGGTAATGTATCCGAATGTTTTATGTGTCCCTGTAAAAGAAATACGACTGCTAAGTATTTTGTTTTCAATTTAAAAAATGCTATTGTGTATCTAACCTATCGCAATTTTGTTGAAATTTAATTAAAATTTCTACTTTTTAGCAAAAATCTTTCTGGGAACTTCTGTGTGATATGGAGAAAAATGGATAATTTATACGTTTGTAAAATTATAATTGTCATCAGAAAAACACATGTAAGCAAATTTTCAGCCCAATCAGATAATTGAAAGTGGTTTAAAATTGTCTTGAAAGATTTCAACTAATCTTTTATGCGGCCCTGTAAAAAAAGCGTAACTGCTAAGCTCCATAAATTATAATAATATTGAATTGCACTTTGATTTTTAAAAAATGTTTATTCCTGAATAATGCTGAATAATGTGTTAAAAGTCAAGATGAAATTTGTAAACAACATCAAGGGTCATCCAGAATAACAACCTTTAAAAAAAGCGGTTAAGCGCATTTAATATCGCTTATTTTCAAACAAAAATTGGTTAAATATTATCTTGATAAACCTGTGACATATGTTCATCAAACTCGTGCTTTCAAATAAAACAGAATAGTCACGACGTGCTTTCAAACATAGAGGAAGTTAGTACCACTTTTGAAACTCGCTCAAACCAACTGCGGGAAATGTCTTATTCATGGTCATAATTAATCGATACATCGGATTTTTTCGACAAAACTCCTACGGATCTGGAAAACATAGGCATTCTGCTACCAATATATGCGGCTTTGTCAAATTCGTGATAATCGGAAAAATGAATTTTATCCACCTAAATCATCACAACGTCGCACTGTGCGGCGTTGCAACGTTGCGACCTCATTTAGAAACGCGCTTGATACAATCCCAAGTTTAACTTTGTACAAGGTCTTTGTTTTTGGTAAGTTGAATCATGATGATGAACGGTCAATGTTTCTAGTCCTAATCGAATTCAATTATAGAAGGCAACTACTAAAAAATAATTCATAGATTAATTCCCAGTTTATTTACAAAGTCTTATTATTCATTTAGCAACGATTTTTTCTAACATTGAAGTTAGTATTTAATAAATTTATTGTACGGAAAGCTTTGTGTGCAAGTAGAAACTCACACTTGACTGATTATTCAATTTTATACATACCTTTTTTTTATATTTTTGTTGGCGAATTTTTAAGTACAAACATAAAATATTTTTAGTGGATTTCTAAAAATATTACAATCATTACCCATTGTTAAAGAAATCGGAATATGGTATTGAAAGGAAATATATTTTATGTAGTAACAATTTCAAAATATGTATTTCTAGGTCACATGAATAATAAATTGTTTGAATGTTTTTGCATTATTCAGAAATTTCAGTTCAGTAAATGTAATTTCAAATGAAATTATGCATGTAGTTTGTGATTTATGGTTATGTTTGTTACAAAATGTAATATGCATTTTATAATAAAAAATGTGAATCTTTATACTTTTTTAGAAATTGTAAATAAAAACGAAAAATCGTGCATCATGTTTAGTTTATGATTACGTTTCCAATACTATCAAAATATTATGTAAAAATTGTATTTTCTCTTGTAATGAAATGATATATAAATGTATGCGAATTTTGTGTGTGTGTGTGTGTGTGTGCTAAGAATTTAAATCAGCTAGAAAACATACAAAAGCAACTAAAATCGCTTTTCTGTAAATTACCATTGATAAATGACAATGTGCTGATTTTGTTTGGTGCAACTATCTGTATGAATTTATTTATATCGTATTATATTAGAAACATTGAACAAGATAAAATATGGATGAGCTGAAAAACGCGTAAAATATTTAAAAATGAACTTTCAGGAAATCTCTAATGCAAATGTTAATCTGAATTCTTTTGGATAAACCTGTAGATATAATATTCACGAAATAATATAATAAAATTTATTCCGGCTAAAAATCTAATAACACGACTAAAAACGTATTTCGGTCAATTACCACCAATAAAGAGGAAATTAAGGTTTTTGAATTCGTTTATGCTCTGCATATGATCTATATATAGAATTTATACATACTACGCAATACGCTAAAATTTACTTAAGATTAAAAAATGCCTATCACGGCTGAAAACGCTCTTTCTTTAAATTTTGAAATATTCACCAATGTATAAATTTTTGTATAATTATTGTAATTCCTAAATAGTTATTTCTTTTAAGTGAAAGATAAAACGTTTTAAACATTTTTCTTTAAAAACTGTACCGATAATGTCAGAAGAACTTACAAATATAAGAATAAAACTTTTCTTGGGAAAATTTTAAGTAAAAAAAAATATAGTTAAATAATAAAAACTGTCACTTCTTTAATTCATTTTTTTTAATATGCCTGAATTAAAATTTTCATTTTTAATAATACTTTTAGAGAAATAGTACTGATATAAACTGAATTCCTTTTTCAGTGTAAGTAATGAATGAATTCTAATAGATAAAATTATTTATGCAAGTGTAAGAAAAATCTTCAAAAAAATGTTTATATATATTTAATTTCAATACTCATAAAAAAAAGAACAATTTAGAAAGCTTTTTTTTTGGTTATTTTTAATTCTTTCACTGAGTATCATACTTTCATTAAAAGCTTGTACCTTGCAATCTTATTTAAGCTATTAAAAATAACGGAAATAGCTCAGTCGACATTTTTAATCAAATTATCAGTTATAAACATATGCTATTCGAACTACTTATAAACAAAAATAAACAGTCTTTCAGAGAAAATTAGGCGCATTGAAAAATTAAATGCTATTGAGTACACACGGAAATCGTTGAATATTTATAATCAACTAATATAATTCAAACTCTTTAGTAATTTATACGAAATTCTTTCAAAGAATAAAGAAAGCGAAAAATCTAGATAAATAATTGCTGATAAGAAAAGCAAGCATTAAGCTCGAAAAAAATTCGATACTTTTTCCACTTTTATTCATACATGTAAAAAATAAATGCAAACCAGCGTACAAAACTGCAGGAATTATTTGTCATTTCTATGAATTGGTAAGAATTTCAAAAGAAAATATTTTAAACAAAATAAAAAAAGGTTTTAAATACTGTGTATTTTGAAACAAGATTATTTTTATTTTTCCCATTGCTTAATTCAAACATGTGTTGTGCGTGATAATTCTTTCTTCTTAACTGTTGAAAATAATTGTAATATACATATATGCTGGCGTTGATATATAAAGGTGCATTTTATGAATTCAGTCATTTAAAAAATAAATTTGAATTTATTCAAAATTATATAAAAAAAACACATTGCAAGATGTAAAAGCAGTACAACAATGTTTGCTATTATATACTGAAGCCAGATGACTCACAAGGGACTCACTTTTGGTACTGTTCGCATCTAGCATCGAGACCTGGTGCAGCCTTATACATAAAAGTTAGAGAACCGATAAAATTTCACTGTTAAAATATTATTTTATATATTTTTAATACTTTTAATTTTTTATTATCGGATTTTTATTTCTTTATTTCACGCCAAAAGTGAGTTAAGTGGCCAAATATGGCTCTAAAAAAATTTCGCCCGCTTTATCCTTGGTGGATATGTACGACATGTATGAGAATTAAATGAGATTGAGATTTGTTTGATAATTGATAACATGAGAAACAAGAATTATGGGTTTTTTTTTTCTATGCAGAGAATAAATGTATAAATAGAATTTTTTTTTTTTTTTTTTTTTTATAAAAGCTTTCAAAATCATTGAAAACTATCTTTTTAGTGAAATACAAAATAAGCAAACTATTTTCTTTTGAAGTCCAATGGAATAAATTTTCTAATGTTTAAAATGAAATGTTATTTATTCTATTAAATGTTGTGTCTTTTGATAAAAGTAATCATAAAGTAAATTAAATATTTTTATACAATTTAGAAAATTTACTGTTCTTAATTAAGTCGGACATTACAGTTTCTAGTGAAGTTCAAACCATTGCTCACACGCTACAAGTATCAGTGACATTCGGCTAGAGTTGCTGCGATCTCTACTTTAAAAAAAAACATCCAAATTTTTCCCCGCCAAAAATGTGAATATGTGATTTTTTAAAATCAAGGTCGTAGGTTCTTGAAGGATTTTTTAAACTTTTTTCAATATTTTATACTTATTGACTAATTTGCATTTTTAAATGTTTTTCTTTAAAACAAAATTCCATGTTAATAGTCCGATAAGTGATTTTCAAAATTACATTTTCAGAAAGTTATGCTGCTGTAAAATTAAAATATATATATTATTTTAAACGAAATATTTTATCGATTCTCAAACTTCCTAATATTGGGCTTTAAAATGCACCAGGTTTTAATGATAGATGCGAGCAGAACAGAAAGTAGTTCTCTTGTGAGTAGAAAGAAAATATAAGAACGATTTCACACACTCACACACTCTACACACATGGTATAAAAATGTTTCTTCACTCAATAAAAAGTATTTCATAAAGAATTTGAAGATATGTTGTTGTTATTTGATCTTGCATTTTCTACAGGGACAAAACTTAGATTAAATTTTTCCATTTGAAACCACAAGGAAAAGACCGTAAAATTTTAAACATTATCTGTAAATTGTAATCCTATTCTGCTAAAGCCCAATGGCACCTTCAGCTGCCAAATCTTTGAAAGGATCTCTAGGCTTAAATTTTAATTGATATGCACCATGGCGCATTTATTGAGATCGAAGATTTTACATAATCATAGAAAAAATTCACATACCTACACTGGTAAAAAAACGACAATTTTACAGATACAGCACATTCACTGTGATCGACTTTGTTCTGGCAAATCTACAGTGGTTTTTTTTACAGTGTATCGCATTTTCTGATATGGTGTTGATATATATCACCTTCCAAAGTTTTATACTTCCTCCAAACATGCAATAAATTGAGTTGGTCTCCTTTTTTACGAGGAAAATATCAAAAAAGCAATGTCTCTGTCTTTCTTTCTTGGCCTGAATGCACTGAAAAAAATAGGTTCTCAAAATTGAGTAAAAGGTATTCATTTTTGAATACATCACATACTCAAAATAGCTCCGATCTAAATGTACTCTAAATTGAGAAACACATGTACTCTCATTTTTGATTCCATGGATGTGGTCAAATATGATGAACCGTTACGTACTGATTTTTGATCTTATGTATGTATTCAAATATGAAGTGTTTATGTACTCAATTTTGATCCCATGTATGTATTCAAATAAGAACTTGAAAGTAATTGCTCTCTGTTAAATATTCAATGCATTTTTCTTCTTATTTTATGCAATCAGCCGTAAGTTTACATTAATGCAAATATTAAATTATGAAAAGTATTTTAAAAGTGTTTGAAAACAACGCTTCTGTTATAAAAATATGAAGTTAAACAAGATGGCGCACGGTGGAGAATTTTACCCGAAATCCTGATCAAAAATATTTTTCGATGTAAATATAGTCCGATGGCTTGAAATTCTTAGATGTTATTGGGTATCACTATGGCATGTTTGGTATTGTAAATGAAGCCTATAGCCTTTACGGTTCATTTACAGAGACACCCAATAGAATTCCCTTACATTATGGTCTATGGGGGGAAATCGTTTGCTCTGTATTTTAATGATATCACACTTGTAAACGTGCTGAAATTTATATACATCACTAAGGTGTACTAAAGCACTTAAGATGTGCATAGAATATATCGTTCATTTACAGGGACAGACAAAAGAATATGGCGGAAGAATAAGTTTAACTATTGAAGTCTATGACAAATAATTGCTGGAAGTGTGTTTGTAGTTGTGATAGGCGTTTTAAAATAGAACAATTCTTTTTAAATATTACTTGGAGTGAATACATTCTATAGATCATATACAGGGCTGCACAAAAGTTCTCAAGTACATTTCCGTTTATTCACTGAAATGACTGAATGGACATTTTTAACTGTGCTATGCGTTTCACTGAACTAACATTTAGCATGCTATGAAGTATACTTACAAATCCATAGTTTAATATTTTATATCTTAAAAGCTGACGAAGTGTAAGTAAGATTTTAACACTTCACATAAGGATAAACATACATTTTATAAATATTTTGACAATTAAGATAAAAAAGAGTCATCATTTAAGAAGAGCATAAAGAAAAAAGACGTTAAAATATTAATTTACCTAGTAGATATTTTAAAAATACGAATAAATCACATGTCCATTGACTTAACATTATCGAAGGGAGTTTGGAAGTTGAGCGACTTGTAACCTTAACTATTTACTGTTTTTAAGAGGAAAGTTATTGTTGGTAGGTTTGTCTTATTCACTATTAATGTTTAATCAAATGTATTTCATTTTACTATATATGAAACTTATTATTTACATTTAATAATGCTTATTACATTTAACTTACATTTAATAATAATTATTGCATTTAATTTATGTTTAATAGTGTTATATTTAATAGTAGGTTCAGTAAAGTGGAGTCTATACAGTATAGATTGCTAGTTTTTGAATGTATTTAATATATTACCAGTTTCAAAATGATTCTCCAGAACTCTTCTTCATATTCTTAATCACTCTCTTCTTGGCTTTTATCGGGACTACCATCAGACCTTGCTGGAAGAATAAGTTGTAGGGTCTCGCTACTGTATGGCTTGCTCTTTTTAGTTGATAAACGGAGTTATTAGAAAATATGAAGTTGCTTATTTTCACGTATATTATAAAAGAAAAATTTTAATTAAATTTTCTTGGTGCCGTTAGTCAGTTTTGGAATTAAAATTAGGTGTCCCTTTTTAAGGACACCGCCCTCGAAAGGGTTAATTCCCTCCTTTCTCTCCTTATGTTACACACATGAGCCCCAAGAACTAATTAAGGAACCGTTTTTCAATAAATAAGTATATAAAATTTGAAGGCGATCGGATATTTCTATCAAAAGATATCGAGTTGCGTGCGTATGTATGTACCTACATATGTACATATGTACCTACGTACATACATACAGACAGAATATGTAGGTGCAAAAGCTCTACGGTAATATCCTGTGAGCTAAAAACCTGCAATACGACAGTAAATATATAGTTCTTATCTCTTCAATTCGGTAGCCGCAAAACAGAGCATTTAAATTGTCATCCCGAAAACAATTTTTATAAAAAAATGGCAACAATATTAGGAAGATTTTTTTGCATAAATAGACACTCAAGACTGTAACTAATACGATTATAATTCAAACATGGCTGGGCAAAGCGCGGCACATATTTAAAAAGCTTTCGATATGTGTAAATGAGAGCCAAAAACGCTTTAAAAATAACCCTTTTACACATTTAATGTTTTTCTATTACACTAAAAACAAAACTATTTAAATTAACGCATAGTTTAACACTAAGCTCTGATTTTTGTTAAACACGTAAGCCCGGTTTAGTTTCAATTCAACAATTCATTGAGCCACAAAAAAAATTATATTTAAACATAACAACAATGCCAAAAAACAACAAAAAACCACGTCTTTTCAGAAAGAAACTTTCTCTTTAGCTGAGGCCAGGGGCCACCGGATATAACTCAGGTTCCTAAAATAGACACAGATCGATGCAACAATTAGTTAGCTATTAAAAAATATGATTTTTACAATTGTTGACGAAATGTTAATTTTTAATTTTTGGCCACGTTTTTGGGTCGAATAGTCACTCTGTGTGACGTCCAAGGTGGCCGATTATAGTAACACGTGTGAAATCAAAATAAGATACCGGGCTAAAATAAACACAATTCACAAAATACTTTGAAAACTAAAATAAGTTAAATGGAAAAAAATAATTTTCTTTTCAAAGGCGCTCCCCACCCCTTCCAAGACACTTTACTACATATTAAAGTAAAAATGTTCTTACGTTTATTTTGCGCTAAAATTGTTAACAAGAAATATTTCATTATTTAGTAAGAAAAAATAGCAAAATTATTATCAAGATACGCTAAACAATTACTTTTATGACATGAGCATTGCATCCAAGCACTTTTAAATCATTTTAAAATACTAGGCATAATTTAATATTTACATTAATATAATATTTACAAAAGGTACAGCAGATTACATTAAACAAGAAAAAACAGAGCACTTACTTTCAAAGTAGTTGGCGAAATACTAATAATCCCATTTTTCTAATTAATATTTTCTCGAACAAATCCATCTCACTTAGCACACAGACCAGACCGAATTTACGAAGTACTGATAAACAACAACAACACAATGTAACCTTACGCGTTATAAAGGAGACACGGGATATAGTTCCTTCAGAGGAATAAAAATGTAATATTATACCTCTGATTTCAACGGTACATTACTTTGTTTTCCGATTAAAGAACATCTTTTAGGCGCCATGAATGAAATAAACCACTACAAAGCACAAAATTATCGTTTCATTTGGGTTTGATAACATGTGATGTATCAAAATTGAGAAAGCATAGGTTCATTTTTGATTCAAACGTACTCAATTCGATATCAGTACATCGGTTTACTCCTTTATGAGTGCTTCATTTTTTTTCAGGGTGTTAAAGTTAACTGAATGCTGTATTGATATTTGTAGGAGTTCGAATGTTTGATTAATTTTTGTTGCTGTTATGCGATCTTGAATTTGCGTGTCACTTGCTACATAACATGCATTTTTTGATTTAAGAAAATATTACTCTTTTTTTAGTGAAAACAATACAACTTATGAATGTAAATATATAAGTTCATTAAAACTCTTTTAAAAATTCGTAAACGAGCATAAATATAATTTACTTTGAGATTTAGCATTCAAACATCACTCATGCTTTGATGGAATTAATTTCTATAAATCTCACAACAACATAACTTTTAAATCGTGGTATTATATTACTTGTAGCTTTTTAGAAAGCTGACATCTCGTACAAAATAGTATATAAAATCTTGATCAAGAGACAAATCAAAAATGATTTTAAAGTTTTTCTTTTAAACAATTCTTAAATGTGAAAATTATGTGTAACTTATATAGGTGTGCATGGCGTCTAACTACTACGCTGTCAGAAAATTTTGACTTTATACGCTAAATTTATCGTCATTTTTAAACAAATAATTTCCGTACTACTAGAAAATATGCTTTTTCGTTAATTCTTTCCGGAAGTCTGAAAAAGAGGGACTAATTTCGTTTTTCCTTGCACGCATGCGTATTGGCTGTATTACTACCAAAGATTGAATTAATTTTTTAAATAAAAAACCAAAAATTTAATAAATTAAAATTTCTAATTTATGGAAAATCAAACTAACAGAAATAATGCTTTGGAATTTTATAAAGTACCGATTTTCTCATTCATTTAAACTTATTTGCAATTTATTGTTTAGAGTATTAAAAAAAATATTCGAATGTAAAATATATTCTTAACGAATACAGTAGTTCAATCATATTTAAAAAAATCGATTTTATTTAAAAAAGCAAACATTTCTTCTCGAATTTAATTCAAAATATAATATTCATATTGTACATCTAACAACTAAATTATGTCTTATTAAAAATATGTCTAATATGTAATAATTTTTATCCTCTATTATTCTATAAGAGTTAAAACACCAATCATTATTTCATAACGACGAAATGTCCCTGCAATTAAGTTTAAATTTCCGAGATTTCTGAACAAGAAATTTAACAAGCCTTACCAATCCCCCATTTAAAGAAAACTAGTGTCATCATTTTCAACTCTCCTTCTACCAAGTGCTCGCTGACTGAGTGGTTAAGATTCTCGATTCAGGGTCCCAGGTTCAAAACCAAGTGGATCTGCGGATGAAAGTGAGACGTAGTTTTAAAAAAAACTTTTTTGTTCAGATTGCGGAAGTTTTCTGTCCTAGAAAGGAAAAAAAGAACCCACATTTCTTCAATTCTCGGATATATACCGGTAGCAGTGCTGCCAGGATTATTTCCGTGAGTTGAAGAAAGTATTTCTGAGAGTGTAAGACTAGAGAAATGCGGTCGAAAGTTTGCCACTGGCGATACAAATATTTTATCTGGCTAGTATGTTTTTGGTATAGTCCCATTCTTAAACTCTTTTTCTTTCTTTTTTAAGAAGCGAGGCCTAAATTATGGTTTTTATCTAAAACTGTTTTTATTTCAAAAGAAACATTTCAATCAGTTGGTTTTTGGGGATTTAAAACTAATAATCTCTTAAGAGGAATTATAACTTCCAAATTTCACCCTTTTAACTTCACAGGGATTTAAATAAATTGCTTAAAATAAATTTTAGAGAACTGATTTAATGCAAGGAATTCAAATGAATATGGTGTTCAAAATTTTGTATTACCATAAATTAAAAAAAACAATATTAATTGGTTTTTGAAGAAATTTATAGAAACGTAATTCTTTATATAACTTTTAATTTATAGATGTTCTTCTATGAAAAAACATTTCAAGTGAGTGTAAAAAATGTATCCCCAAGTACTTTTTTTTTTTTTTTTTTTTTTTTTTTGCATGCATTATACATAATTTTTCATGATATATATTTTTTTGCAAGTAATGTCAGTATTTAGGAAAAAACACAATTTCTCTCATAAACCGCAATGGTAGAAATGACAAGGAAATAGAAGGTGTATTTTTCAAGGTTTTGTATGTTGAATGACAAAATAATGTTCATTCACTTATAATTACGTGACGTTAAATGAGAAAACTTTCTCTGTATGTTATGTTTATTAAATTTACAATAAATAAAACTGCTATTGTTTTAATCTGTTACGTAATTGCATAGATAAAAATAAAGAAAAAATAAAAATTGAAACAGTTTTCATTATTAAAATGATTATATGATAAATTCTATGCTATTTCCTTTTAACAATAAAAATGAAATGAAGCTTTGCCTTTACGTTCTTTGTTTTTCCTTTCACGATTTAAAAAAAATGATTTTTTTAAAGAAAAAAAATCTATATATATTTTAACAAAAATTTCACCTACGCAGTTGCAATTAAAAACAACGGTATCTTCCCCTGGTATACGAACAATGAATAGAACTAATTTTAAAATATCAACATACATTTTGCATATTGAATTTGATTCTAACAAATTTCCCAGAAAATTCTTTAGGTGCCATTAAAATTTTCAAGGTGATTTTTCATAGAAAAGATTTTTAAAAAGTTACAAACTCCTTTTTTCGCTAAAATATATTTTTAGACTCTAAAATAACTCTCATCAGGCTCTCTCTCTATTTAGACTCACGTGATTTTTGTTATTCATTTATCATTTGAATTATATCCATTTAATATCACTGCGTAAAACTTCAAATCCATTTCGTCGGAAACGTTTTATTTTAAATGAAGGCGTCTCAGGACTCTAAAAATTGGAAAAAATGAAAAATCTATAGGGGAGACTAGGGAGTGTTGACCCACTTCTTACAAAATGGTTTTTTATTTTTTAAATATTGATCGTAGAATAAAGTTTTATGTATTCATTTTATTCGTTATGCAATCAGTTATCAAAATAAAATTGCTGCATAAGTGTAACATATAAGGAATTTGAAAAATGATTGATTTTAATCATTAAAAAATGGTCAACGCTCCCCACAATGGGAGGTTTGACCCATTATATAAGAGGCTTGATCCACTTTGTTTTATATTGCATTATTTGTGAAGATAAATAAAATCAGTTTTAAAAAAGCAAAATAACTTTATGCTACATGCTTTAGTTATTATATATATATATATATATATATATATATATATATATATATATATATACATATATATATATATATACATATATATATATATATATATATATATATATATATATATATATATATATATGTATGTATATGTATATATATATATATATATATATATATATATATATATATATATATTTATATATATATATATATATATTTATATATATATATATATATATATATATATATATATATATATATATATATATATATATATATGTATATATATATATATATATATGTCTATATATATATATATTATACTTAAACAAACCTGTTTAGAGGCAATCGCAAGTCAGAGGAGAAAATATTTGTTTTAAGCAGGATTTTGTCTGAGCAGGTATAACTGTACAGCAGGGAAACTAAAATTTAAACATTTATGGCAGTATTCTGTTAGAGATAAGTTCCGTATTCATAATATTTCATGTTATGTCCGGATGTAGGAGACACTGTTTTTTTTTTTTTTTTTTTTTTTTTTTTGTCTTCTTGTCCTATTTTTTGTGACATTCGACCTGACAACTCTAATTGTCACATAGTTTGGCTTCATCTCACTGTATTCACCCTGATTAAATTTGTCTATATATCATTGGAAAGATTTTCGATCGATGCTATGTTCTTTTGCAGCCACATGAACAATTAACTTATCATTAACATGATTTAAACCTTTAAGGGGCAAAGTACTTTCAGTACTAAAATGTTGAAATAAATGACTGGCACCAGATTTATTTAGAAATAAGAAAAAGGCTATATTTCTCTTACATATAAAATGGAAAAGATTTTAGAAAACTTCTGGTGCCATTATGACGTTTCGGAATTAAAATTAAGTGGTTTTATAAACTTACCACTGCCCCTGAAAGGGTTAAGACTGCTGCTTTCATCTTTTCTAGTCATTTCTAGCCTTTCCCACTGTTTATATTTACCTACTGTAAGTAATATTTAAATGGAAAAATGTTCCTATCAACTTTTCCATTTTCTAGAAATTTTTCACATCTTTCTTTAGTTAGTTTTAAACATTTTCTTTTCCATCACACTATTTTACTGTAGTTTTACAGAATAAATTTACTTTGTTTTATATATATAACCATTAACTTTTTATTATGCCCAGTGCATAATAAAAAGATATCCAAAACCACTTAGTTAAGAAAGCCTTGAGCATCTGGTCAGCCCTCCTTCACATTGACTGGGTGAAGCCTCCTTAAATAGACATTTTCTTAAAAATAGCACATTGTTCTGTTAAGCCTAACTTACTGTACAATCTTTATGCCTGGAATGAAAGATCGATATATCTGCATTACTTTAAACCTACTTACTTAAATTTCTATGGTATGAAAAAAGCTTACAAAGTATTTCTAAAAAACACAACTTTTAGGTTGAAAACGCCCCACAATTGATTTTTTCCACACCTATTTCGATTATCTCTATGAAACGAAGACTGTCGTTTAATAATTCCAGTAGCTTTGGTTGACACCTATTGATAAAACTCTGAAATTTATTTAAATATGAAAATTGATGGGTGGGTCAAGCCTCCCGTATGGTCAACCGTCCCTAGTCTCCCCTACTATTTTCACCATTTAATATCTTAAAATGTATATGATTTAAAAACATAATTTTAATTGGGATGAAAGATGTTCTTTCATTTCATGTATTTAAAAAATTGCAAGATGCAGAATTAGTATTTATGGGAGGAGCAGAAAATTGGTATGGCAGGAAAATATTATTTTGAGCAATAAAAAATAAAGTTTAGGTTCAGTTTATACAGACTAACATGAAACATATGTTTTCAAAATTTCATGAAAAAATATTCAGAAGTTTGAGATATCCTGCGCGTTATGCCCCAAAACGTCATTTGGAGAAAATAGACTTCAAAGTTTCGAAAATGCCGAATCAGCTATTGCTCGGGTATAATTCTAACAACTATAACTTCTGTTCTAATGGGAATTTCAAGGAAATAATTATATCAAAATGTTCAGAAAAGATAAGAGGTTAAGATCTAAAAAAATAAAATATATATACTTCTGAGATCCCTTAATGTATAGTTGGTCAATTTTTAGAATTGTCAACCGATTGAACTGGAAAATCATCCTTATCCAATTTCCTAAAGAAATAAGTAGGGGCTTTTGTTACGGAAAGCGGCATGATAATTCTATTATGACAAATTTTTAAATTAGTTTTGAAAGTCAAAAATGTTACTTAAGTTTTATTTAATGACTCGTAACTATTTATAAGTTTTCATAGTTTACGAAGTTCTTAAAAATTATTCTTGCAAACATAATTTCAAAAATAAATCGATTTTTACCTTCGCTTTAAATAAACGCGCTTTTAGAAATTCTGAACATCAACTTGAACTTTGAGGCATAAATCAGCGTATATAATATTTAATGAAAACTAATTTTCAATACATATATTTTTTTTATAACTTGAATATACGTGTAATGTTTGTATTTTCAAAAGGAAGTTTTTCAAACTAAAATAAATGTTATTGTATTTTAAAATAATATTATCACACATAATGGAAGTAAATTATGCTAAAACTGCTGAAATCTTATATTCGGTTCCTTTAAGGTAGGGGTGCACAACCTTTCTAAGAGAAGGGCCACTTTCAAAAATGTCTGGGTTGTCGAGAGCCACATCAGTCACACGAACATCAGTCAAGAGAACTCTATTTCGGGGAGGTGTGTGTGTGGGGGGGGGGGGGGGGCGTTACCCCTCTAGGTTCCTCTACCCAGACAACATGTCCAATTCAGTTGGCAAGGATATATCAACAGTTTACGTTTGTATATATAACAAGGATTAATTTTAAAGAGTGATAATATTCCTGTACTTTATTCGGGGGAGTAAATTTTATTTTATTAAAAGTGCTAAAAAACAAACATAGGCATGAAAATGGGTGGTGCCGAAAAAAAAATGCGAACTTTATGAACGAAAGAGGGCAGAAAGAGCCGATCAACAACATTTGAGACTTTTACAGGCCTGATCAACGAAATTTGTGATTTTCCCACGCTTGATCGACAAAATTAGCGATTTTTCCGCACCGGATCGACGAAATTCCCTATCTTACCGCACCTGGTCGACGAAATTCCTATTAATCTGCACCTGATCGGCGATATTTGCGATTTTTCCGCGCCTGATCGACAAAATGTGCGATTTTTTCGTGCCCGACCAACGACATTCACGTTTTTTCGGATCCCGATCGACAAAAATTCACGATTTTTTTCGTGCAAAAACGACGAAATTCGCGATTTTTCCGCGAACGATCAACAAAATTCGGGATTCTTAACTGACTTTGACGAAATTTGCGATTTTTTTTAAACGGTAAATTGACGAAATTCGCGATTTGTTCTCGCGATAATCTGACGGAAGTCGCAATTTTCCCGCAGCCAATCAATGAAATTTCCAATTTTTCTGCTCATTATCGAGAAAAGTCGCGTTTTTTCTGTGCCTGACAATGATATTTGCAATTTTTCCGGACCAGATCGACAAATTCGCTATTTTATCGTGCCACACCAACGAAATTTGCGATTTTTCCGACACCGATTGACAAAACTCGCGATTTTTTTCGTGAACGTTTGACGAAGCTTGCGATTTTTCCGAGCCCGATCAACAAAATTCGCGATTCTTAACTGACTGACGAAATTCGCAATTTTTCCCGCGGCAAATTGATGAAATTCAAGATAAACAGACGCGATTTTTCCGCACCTAATTGACAAAAATTGCGATTTTTCCACACCCGATAGACGAAATTCACGATTCCTAGACTAACGAAATTTGCAATTCTTTCCCGCGGAAATTGACGAAATTCGCGATTTTTTCGCGCGACTTACGAAACTCAATATTTTTCCGCAGTCGACCAAGAAAATTCGCAATTTTTTCGCGCATCATCAACAAAATTGACATATTTTTCGTGTCCGATCAACGAAATTCGCGATTTTTCCGCGCTTGATCGACAAAATACACGATTTTTCCGTGCCCGATCAATGAAATTCGCGATTTTTCCGATCCCGTTAGCCAAAACTCGCGATTTTCCCTCGCCCGACTTTTCCGTGCCCGATCGACAAAATTTGAGAATTTTTTCCACGATTCAACTACAAAATTCGCGATTTTTCGGTGACCGATCAAGAAATTTGCGATTTTTCTGCGCCTGACCAACAAAATTCGCGATTTTTCCGTGCCTTATCGACAAAATTTGCTATTCTTCCGCATCCAATCAACGAAATTTGCGATTTTTTCTCGCCCGATCTACGAAATTCCAAAATCTTAATTCACTGATGAAATTGGCAATTTTTTCCAGCTGCAAATTGACGAAATTCGAGATATTTTCTCGTGACTGACGAAACTCACTATTTTTCCGCAGTCGATAAAGAAAATTTGCAATTTTTCCTCGCATCATCAACAAAATTTATGATTTTTTCGTCCCCGATCAGCGAAATTTGCGGTTTTTTCCGTACTCCATCGACCAAATTCGCGATTTTTCCGTGCCCGATCAAGGAAATTTGCGATTTTTCCGAGCCCGATCAAAGAAATTTTCGATTTTTCCGAGCATCATCGACAAAATTCGCCATTTTCCTGCACCCGATCAACGAAATTCGCGATTCTTATTTGACCAACATAATTTTCAAAATTTCCCGAAGCCAACTAACGAAATTCACGATTCTGCTACTTTTCGACAAAAATTGCAATTTTTTCTAGTTATAAATTGACGAAGTTCGCGGGCCACGCGTTACCCCATCGCAGACCACTTTTGGCCCGCGGGCCACAGGTTGTGCATCCCTACTTTAAGGTTTTGAAAAAAGTTATTTAATCATGGTTTAACTTATTGTTAGTGAGACTGTGACTCGAAACCACGAGGTAAATGAATTCCATTCATAGCCGATGTAAACATTAATTTGAGATTGTGTTTATTCATGCGATATTTTTTCGGTTTTATACTGTTTTCTGATCATAAACACTTACAGTGTTTATCATCATTACTATTTTGCAGTTAAATATGATATTTGATGATTATGATATTACGAAAAGGTTTCAGATTGAAAAATAGCATTATATTGAGGAAATGTCCTTTTACATATTACAGTTTTTAATTTAATAAGTGAAACTTTTGAAAGATTTTTTTATTACTAATAGTATTTTAAATTACTATTTAAAATCCTAAATCTTCATATCAATGTTTTCAGATTTCTTTAATATTTACCAAATTTCTAAAATAGGAATTTCTTGCATCATATAGCGAGATTTTTGAAACGTTTTTAAATATAATAATGCATTTTATTTATTTATTGTAGTTTATGCTGTTGTTTAATAGTATCTATATTATAAAGGACAAACATATCTGTGCGTAACGCATACGTCATTTTGCGAATGGCAACACTTTGAAATTTGAAATAAAATTTTGGTTTTGCATTTTCTCTACTGCAAATTTTTAAACTTCTATGCATCACACATTTTAACTTTTTACACCGTCGTATAAGGAAAAAAATTCTCTTTTAAATACTATTTGTTTGAGAGCTGTATCTCAATTTGTTTTTGAGATATTAATTTTTTTGTAGTTTTTAATACAAATTTTGTAATTGTGACAACTGAAGTACTCCATTTATATTGAAAGTAAAGGGAAAATATTCATGGTTTATTATTTTTATTCATTATATCCTTATTGATGCCATTTTCACATTACAAATAAAAGTAACTTTTTTATAATTTTTGAACAGAAAATGATGTCAGACATTAAATAAAACACGCATTCTTCTTCATAAGTCATCTAAATTTTAATATTTTTACATTACGCTGCTAAATGAGTTTGAGGCGCTCGGCAAAATGATTCATTGCGTAAAAATGATATATTTAAAACAAAACGATCATTTTTTTTTTTTTTTTTTTTTTTGATAAAACTAAATATTTGACCAATACTATAAATGGCGAATACTATGACAACTAAAGTCAAATTTCTGAATTTTTTTTTCGCGGGTACTAAGATTAGAACTTAAGGTTTGTGCGAATGTTCACATGAAAAGTTGTATCGGACAAACGTGACTTTAACTTTGGAAATGCATTCATTAATAATCTATTCTTTTGCGAATTAAAATACTTTCAAATTGTGAATTTGAGTGGTGCGTATGTAAATTACGAGAATTTGAAAATAACGTACAGTTTAGATTTTATGGAGGAAAATTTTATGATGTGACAAAGCGAAATCCTTTTTACTGATTTTTCATCCCGTAAAAACAAACATAAGAGCTCCATCGATAACTTTATCATAATTATTCATCTTGATTACGTAATCTAATACAGTTTAATTTTTCAATAATTTAAGCAGTTGAAGTTTGTAGAAATAATATTTTGTTAATTTTGGGTTTAAAATATTATTTGTTTTAAGAGTTAGACAACCAATGTAAGATGATTTTTTTGTTGTAATTATTTTTGTAGGTTTATTATAATTTCGATCTGACAGTTCCTTTCAAACATATTAGTACGTCGAATTTCGACGGGTTGCAACTCGTAATTATAAAATACTAATTGTTATTTTTATTGTTTTTCAAATTGCTATATTCATTTCTTAAAATTGTATGTGAGCATTATTCTGCGGTTTATGATTTTAAATTTCCAAAATTATCAAAACATTTAATTACAGACATTCTGCATCAGCTATTAAAATTCCTATTATTGAAAAACCGTTTTCTACGTTTATGATGCACGTATTTATTTACACTGAAAAATAAAACATGATATTTAAGCACTGAATAAAATGTTTTTTATGCCTTAATATGAAGTTTATAGTTAAAACTGCTTTAGTATATTTTTTAAATACTCATATTTACTTACATAATATAGGATTGAAATAATTTTAAAGATATTAATAACTACTTTTTCATTTAAAATGTTTTTCAAACAATAAGAACAGTACATATGCAGTAATTTCTTTTCTTTTTATATTTCCTTCTTTTTTTCTATTTCTAGATCAATATTCGTCCATAAAACATAGAAAATCTATGTAGCTCATATTCACAAAATACAGTATATAAGGAAATAAAAAATTTGAATTAAATATGGCTTATCATGTCATTCCATAAATTAGCATAGTATTAATATCCATTTTTCAGCATAGCGGAACAAAATTTGAAATCAGGATTAACTTAAGGGATATGTTTAAAATAAAAATATATACATATTCCAAAGAATATAAAAATTTAGACTCCATGTTCTTATTTAATAAAGCAATGACAAATCACAACAAATAGAAAAAAAATTCTTACACATTCTTAATACTTAAATCATGCTTAGAACTCATTTTAAGAATATGCGAGTTAATAAGCACTGTTTTTTATGTGGAAAAATTAAAAATAATTTTGAACAATAGGACTTTGCAAAGTAGAAATAATTTACTGAAAAGTACGGCAAAAAGAAAAGAATTCATATTTAAAACAAAAATTAAAATCAAATCAAACATTGTTAAACATATAACATCACCCATAAAATAGTTATCAATAAATTTTTAAAAGAAACTAAAATACAGTAAACAATAAAGTTCGAGTAGATTGAAATTCATTAGCAATGAATACCGAGAGCTTAACATTTAAAATTTGAATTACACATAAAATTAGTCGGACGTGGCAATCCCAAAACTTTCTTTTATCTCATACATGTTAATACTTCCTGATAAATGCAGCACGGTTAGGTGATTTACACCAAAATCTAATCAGCAACAACTTACGTGAACTTCTAATTGAATTTGAAGTTAGATGAAAATCCGTGAATTAGTTTTTGAGAATGAGCTATTGCGGAAATAGTGAAAAGTTCTATATAGCACTGGCACCTGTTGGGTAATTTATACGAAAAACTTATCAGTATCAGTTTATATTAGGAACTAACTGAATCTAAAATTTGATAAAAATTAAAGCATTGGTTCTGGAGATACAGCAATTGCAGAAATCGTGAAAAATACAGCATAGTAGCACCACCTGTTGGACGATTTACACCAAAAACTAAACAGCAGTAATTTATATCAGGAACTAACTGAATCTGAAGTTTGATGAAAATTTGCGCATTAGTTCCTGAGATAGAGCTATTGTAATAGCAATAAATAATGCAGCATAACAGCGCCACCTATTGGGAAAAATACACCAAAAAGTTATCAGCACTAAATTATATCAAGGACTAACAGAATCCGAAGATTTTTCAAAATCCGTGCTTTAGTTCTTTAGATATAGCAATTGTGGAAATCATGAATAATGCAGCATAGCAGCGCCACCTGCTGGGTGATTTACACCAAAAAGTAATCAGCACCAATTTATATCAGGGACTAACTGAATCATAAGTTTCATTAAATTAGTTCATTCGTTCTTGAGATAGAGCGCCCACAAAATTTGTGTTACTCACAGACAGACTCGCAGCCAGACTCAGAGATAGACCTTTTGTAAAAACATGTTTTTCGTGATCTCTGACCCCTAAAACGTATAAATTCGTCGAAAACTGGAATTCGAAAATTTTCACGAATCCATTACTTTATTTTTTTAAAGATAGAAAAAAAATAAAAAGAACATAATTAACGTACATTACTGGATTTATCAAATATTAAATACAACTTAATGATTATCTGAAATAAATAACTATTAACTTATTAAGATTTTGGTTAATTGCTTGTTCGTATGGGCATTTTAAAACTATCACACCTTTATAGGGCATGCAATGAAAGCAAGTACAAGGGATAAGATTGGAAAAAATATTTTAGTTTATGTCTGTCAGAAATCTAATTTAATTCATATGTAACTTTAATTGATTTTTCTCCTTAAAAGTTCAATTAGTGCTACAAACTATGAATTAAAGAAATATTGCAAATAAAGTATTTTACTCTAACCTTTTACCACGCTTGTATCTATTTTCACTGCATCCTCTAAATTCAAAAAGATATGATTCTTCTAAAATGCCCATAAAAGCAACATAAAAAAGAATTCACATCATAAAAAGGTGAACATTTACTTCTATGAAAGAGTAACTATTCATCTTATCAGGGCAGAAAAAACACACTCCTTTTGCAAGAGTGAATACTTGGCTCATATTAAAGAGTGAATATTCATCCCTGATTAGAGTTAATATTCACTTTCCAGGAGTGAGTATTCATTCTTTCAGAGAGTTAACAAATCCACTTTTGCTCAGATTGAATACTCACTGTAAAGAGATTGGGAATATTTTGACTCCGCAATAGAATGAATATTCACTCCTCCGGACTAAATAGTGACTCTTTATTATTTAAAGTGCAAGTACGTTATTTATCTGTTATTAGATTGAAATTATAGTAAATACATAGGAAATAAAGGCATAAAAGGAATTCTATTTCCTGAAAACTAATCTTAAATCATTTTAATGTGATTGAAATATATAAATATAATATTAAAAAAAAAAGAAAAACAAGAAACTCTGAAAAAGAATCCACACGGACGTAAAAAAAAGTCGTTGTAGTAGTTGATTCTTAGTGATTTCATATAATTCTCGATAAAACCTGCATTTATTTTCATTACACTGGCATTTATGTGAGGCGACAATGATACGGCAATAAAATACCTGGAATTACTCCACATCCCAGAAAGGATTTTCTTTCTTTCTACCGCAAATTTTCTTGATTTTTATAAATATTTGTTAAGCAATGTAAAAATTTCCCATCGATAATTTATATCTTTTTGTGTAAGAGTTAAACAATATAACAAAAATGGATTAATAATTTTGGATATTTACTTTTTGAAAGGATAATAAAATTTATATTATTTGCACTTCAGTAATCCGTATCAATTTATTAATCTAACTTTAAATTAGTTTAAACTTCTAAGTATTAAATTTTATGTTATTTCAGCATGTAAATCTTTCAAATGAATGAAATATCCTTTTATATTTTTTTCCTCTTATACAGCATAAAATTTTGGATTTTAAAATTACTGAAAATTTCTTGTTTATCATGATTAGTTCGCTGTTCTCATTACAATCTTAATTTAATATTTTCATAAGATTAAAAAGAAGATGAGGTCAAATGAGTGTACAAAAATAAATTATCCCCATATCAGAGGAAAGAGATTACAATTGTTCTGCACAAAATATTTGCGATATATAAAGGGAAATGTACACAAAGGATTCTATGAAAAAACAACATATTTTCCTTATACATATCTACATGCTGATATGTATGCTGGAGCTGTACCGAATAGTGATATTTAACGAATAACAAATATGCATTATTCGGCTAAATACATAAATTACAATGTATTTTTTATCATTTGTAGAAATACTAAAATCTTAACGTACGAATACCGCAATATTCGAAAAATAAAATTTATTGTTCGTATGTGTTCTTTCCAATATTGGACACCAGTATTTTTGCAAAGAAAATTTCGCCTTATCTATTGTCTAAATTTCAGCAATTAAATATAGCGCCTGTAGTACAAAACAAGAAAGAAAAAATCATGGGTCCAGCATAGATTAAATAACACTTTCCAACACAGTCAGAATAATGTAATAAAACTGCACCGTTTAAGAAATTAAAATATTACATCTTATTGAACCCTATGGAAACGCATAACACATTTCAAAACCCAAATTTCAACTGTTCCCATCTAGAATGAGAAATTATCCGAATTTTTTCAGCAGCCCTGTATATGATATATAGATTTGTATCTATTAACTACAGGCATTCGAAAATTTAGTTCAATTAAGAAATACATATACTTCAGTTGAAAATTCCCCTTCTGCATTTTCCTCTAATAAGGAGAATGGTACGCGAATACTTTTGCGCAGCCCTGTATATGGAATATAGAATTTATATATAACGAGTAACATGCAAAAAATTAGTTACATTTAAAATCGCATACCGAATTTTAAAACATACACTCCAGCAATTATTACTCAAAGACAGTACTCTAACCGATTTCTTTTGTGTGTCACTGTAAATGAATAAAAAAATGCTATGGATGCCCTGTTCTAACGTGATCGTAGTGTAATTCAGAAATTTATATCAGTTTTAATGCATTTGAAATAGCATAATATCATTAGGACACTCTGCAAAAAATTCTTTCCCATATACCATAATGTAATGAAATTGTTTTGAGTGCCCCTGTAAATGAACTATTAATCCTACATACTTCATATACAATACCAAACATGTTTTTGTGACCCTAAATAAGGTTTATCAATTGCATGAAAATATATATTTATGGGAGTATATTTATGGGAGTTAGAGCGTGGACAGACACAAACCGAAAGCATAAACACTTTTCAACTTTGTTAAAAGTTCGAAAAACTAGCGCCGAAACAATCACACTAGCCAACAAAAACCCCTTTATCTTCGTTTCGTTAATGAGAATAGTCAATCTTTACTAATTTGGGGTCGAGAAAACCAAATATCTCCTCATTTTCTTTCTGAGTTCTGAATTTCAAGATACAGTACTACTGCTATACGAACTTATCATAATAACACCGTACAGGTTTTTATAATATATCTGTAAATCAATTTTTCCTGTCTGTAGTCTATAGCCAATCTTTACTAATTTTAGATCTATAAATTTGAATATGATCTTAAAATTGTGTTATTAGCTTTAATTTTGTAAGATATAGTTACGGTAGTTCGGAGCATGTTGCCCATAAAGGCATGCCGGCCCATCTGCGACATTTTTCAAACTATCTGGTAAATGGCATTACTAGCAAAGCGACAAACGTCTTATCATGTCTCCTTGACTCACAACAGTGTCAGAAGCGAAGAAGCAATTAGACGAAAATCACCTCAAATTTTGATATTTTCACTCAGGTAAGTCTTTTTTAGGTAGATTTCGTATGAAATACTACCTATTGGGATCATTCCTATGTTGGAATTTCTGAAAAATTTTTGCAGATCTACACCGATCATGACCCCTAGAACCCAAAACCACCCTCAGTAAAAAACTTTATATATCTATCTATCTATCTATATATCACTTTCTTCTGGACACGATAACTTTCGTAATTCTGCACCAATCTCTTCCAAACTAATACATAAAATCAATGGGCATAAAATCTCGGTCAAGTTCGTTAATGGGCAAAATCGGACCAAGGGGATGGTAATAGGGAGGGGGTTTGTGATAACAGAAAACACCCCATAACTTCTAATTTTTGTACATATCAAATCAGTTTAAAGTTTTTATAACTTCTAAAAATACTGCCAAAAATTTATGTATCACAGATTTTTGATAAAGTTAAAAATGGGCTCAAGGGGCGCAAAAAATAGGGTTTTTGGGAGAAAAAAATTCCTAACTTCGTCAATTCTCAAGATATCAAATCCAATTAATTTTATTATAAATCTCCTTAACATTATCTACAACTTTTATATTCACAAGATTTTGATAGGACCTATTCGTACCGCAAAAAAAAAATTAAAAACGAAAGCAAAAAGGGGGTTTGAAGGAGAAAAAATCCATAAATCCGTCAATTCAAAAGATATAAAATCCCCATGAATTTATCATATATCTTCTTAATATTGTCTACAACATCTATATAGACATGTTTTGGATAGGACCAATTCTTACAGCAAAAACAAATTAAAAATGCATAGCGGTTGAAGAAAAAAATCCTCTTAGTAAGGGTGTATTCAAATCCAAACTGCTTATTTTCTGACTCATTTTACAATTCATTTTTGCTCTCAAAGGCTTCCAATTGGTACGTTTTCTTACTCAGAAACTATATAATGTACTGTAATGGTCGATTTTTTAATAGAGCAGAATATATTTTTTAAAATGCTGTTAAAAAGGGCATTTTGAACCGAATTTACCGAAGCAGATTGTGTTGGAAAAATCATTGTATTAAGGATGCACTCAAATCCAAACTGCTTATTTTCTGGTTCATTTTTAAATTCATTTTTGCTCTCAAACGCATTTAATTGGTATATTCGCTTATTCAGAAACTATATAATGTACCGTAATGATCGATTTTTTGATAGAGGCAGAATATATTTCAAAAAATGATGTCAAAGAGGGCATTTTGAACGGAATTTCCCGAAGCGATTGTGTTAGAAACGAAAAATATTGTCCTTCTGAGAAAATAATTGTTTATATATCAAGTTTTAATTAATTGAACAAAAACTAAAAACACAGGTCGCTTATAAATCTCTTCAAAAATCACGTCAGCAAGTTTCATATAGTTTTTTTTATTATTATTATTATTATTAAAAATGAATCTGGAATTATGCCAGAAAATTTCGAGTTGTTGAGCATGGAAAAGTATTTTTTTTAATACCGCCCTAAAATGATTCTGATAAAACCAGCTATTATATAAAAGTGAAATAAAAACTCGTCAAAAGCGGCCAGATAAAATTGTTAAAGTGGATTTATCTCTAATCATGATTTAGTTTTTGTTTTTGAAATTAGTATATTTGACTTCGAAATCTACCTCTGCCTGTAGGCCGGGCCGGCAGGGATTTTTTTTTTTTTTCACTTATAAATAATCGTTTCTTATTTGTTTCTAAAATTAAAGTTTCACTTTGGTGAATAGCAGTCTAAAAGACCGTTGTTCAGAACTTATTTTCTATCTACTGATTTTTTGAAATATTAATAGAATATTTTTATATGACGATCAAAAAACAAAATTGCGATATGTGGCAAGTTGGCTCATTTAATCCGGGGCATATTGGCCCGCCATCCAAGAGCTTTTTTTCTACATTCATAAGTCTATAATAAGTAAATGAAATTGCAGATTTATGTGTGTTACTGGTCAAAGCGGCAAGTAAGACAACAGTGGATTCAATGTACCAGGTGCAAACGATGGGCACAAGAATCATGTGTCACTGGGGACAGGACAATGTATTTGCATTCATTGTGATGATGCGAAAGATTTCGATTAAGGCAGTAGTTAAGTTGAACAAAATATTTTTTCGTATCCTTTGTATCTTTCATATGAGAAAGTAAAATTATAAATTTCATATTTTATGAGTTTTTTTAATTGTGTTTTAATCCGAAAATCAAATTATTTTAGACGGCCAACCTACCCAGTTCGATAGGGCAGGCTGACGTAGTGACTTGATGTTTTTCTATGCTTCATATAGGAACTATCAATTAATGTTTTTCATTAAGAAAAAATTTAAAAATTTTAGTAAAATAAAAATATATATATATATATATATATATATTAAAGAAAAAATGGGCCAACAAGCCCCGATATACCCTACTATTGGTATACGAACTTATGTAGTAAAGACCTATAGGATATAAATATATAAGATATATAGGTTAATTATAATTAAGTTTTAATTAGATTATATAATAATTTTCATTTTATTAAAATATGTAAAAATCCATAGTTTTTCATTGAAATTTCAACATATTCAATAACACTTAACTAACCCAGCATTTTAAATGTCATATTTGTTTTTTCCATGCTCGAATTATGTAGAAACAACTATTTTCGTGTAAGAAGCTGGTGTAATTAGAAACGACACATTTTGACACTAACAACTGGTTATCGCTATATGTCGGCATTCGTTCGTTAAGTGGTAATTATTTTGTTGCATATAATAAAATATAAATTTCAAACTTCATTATAAAAACTGTCAGCTTAACCTAAACAAAATATAACTTTAAAATATAAGCATTTTAAAGATACATTTTATAGTCTAGGTAGAAATATATTCAATCAATTGTTACACTTTAAATTCTTTTTACATTTTTTAAAAGCACTGTCGAAAATGAAAGACTATTTTCAGATACAAGAAGTGTGTATAAGCTGTTAAATTCGGATAATAAATGTTCGTTTGATAATTATATTATTATACCAATTGAATTGAAGACATGTTACTTTTCAGTTTTCTAACTTACTAAGATAGCATAGTAACATTTATTTTTTTGTTTTAATATAGTTTTTTAAAATCCCTAAGACATTGTATTTCTAGTACTGACTACACACTATTTAAAAGTTCTTTGTAAATACAAAATCAGGTATTTTCTTCAAATCCGAAAATAAACCAATTTATATATCGCATAAAAATGAAATAAAACAAAAAGCTGTAAATATTTAATAGATAATTGTCACTAAACGAGAAATAAACTGCTAAAACGTCTGTATTCCTATTTTTTTATTATTGTATTAGTACATTTGCCCATACATAAAGCGAGAAAAGTTTTTATAAGAAAAAATAATTTTTGTCTATCAGTCAGTAATAAACCAGCATAGACAAAATATAAAAGAAAAAACACAAACATGTGTAAGTATAATTTTTTGTTTGATGAAATGTTATTACACTCAAACTACTAAAAATTTCTTATTATTATTTCCATGCTGTAGTTTCATAAAGTAAAAGAAAATAACAATAAAATAATAGTTTTTTTAACAAAAACGCTTTTATTGGTGTACTTATTAACGTGAAGAACTCTTGGAAATAATCTAAGTAAATTCGAATTTTAAATGAGTCGTAACATATATAATTTTTAAGGAATGCTTAGGTTTAGAACTTTTCCTTTTTGTGGTTTTATTTCCTTATCAAAAATTTTAACTACTGTGCAAAATTTTAAATAAAACAAATCTAGTTCATTTTTAGGGTTCCGTACTTAAAAAGGAACTTAAACGGAACCATTCCTGTGTCTGTCTGTCTGTCACAACCATTTTACTCGTAAACTATGCAACGTGGAAAGTTCAAATTGGGGGCAGTAAAAAAGATTATTGACCCACATATTTGCAGATTAATAAACATTCATAAAAATATTTAGGAAAAATGTAGAGGGGCTAATTAAGTTACTTGAAAAAAAAATATTTTCTTTGTACATCGCGTGAAAGCGTTCGTAACGCTGAAATGAAAAATATATTTCATTTAGTTTTAGGTATTATATTTTCAAAGTTATGGTGGAAAATGTAGTGCAAAAATATGTCCCCCTCATCTAATTCCGAATCTATTGAAACTAAAATTATGAAAAAAATAGAGGTAGTAGACATTAATTTAAACCTTGCAGGAAAATTATAGCGATTACCCTAGCTCAAATAGTTTTTGAGTAAATCGCATTTTTCCGTTACACTCAAATTTCGATTTACGGGCTTCAGCCAAAATGTTGAGCATAGCTGGACGTACCTATCGTAGCGGAAGTATAAAAGCATTGTTGATCATGAATTTCGGAAAAAATCGTCGGTAATTAGCCGAGATATTAACCCTTAAAGGCACGGACGGTTTGGACATAGATAGTGACAAGGACGGCGTCCTCTATGCTCCATCGTCTTTTAAAGCCTAGATAACAAATTTTAAGGATATAGTTATGTAATGCAATGCTCAGTAGCAGTATAAAAGCAATAAACGTCAAATTGTTAGAAACAAACTTATTTAATGAGAATTAATCACATAAATACTAAGGGATTCGCGACTAGTTTCCATTGAGTGGCTCTCTCAATACACCTACTATGTCATTAAAGGTTAACTAAAAGTCTATGTGGAATAACAAATATACAGGATAGCTATATTTGTTAATATTTAGGTTCCATAAATCTTTGAACTTTCATGGTATATCCATTTATACTTTTCTAGTATACAGGGTGCAAAGAAAAGTCCCTTTAATCTGAAAATACTTGTGAACGGAGAGAGCTACAGTGCAAAGTGAGGTAACGGTATAGTAAAGCAACTACGCCCGATTTAATGAAAACAGCAGCAGCGCCTTCTAGTGACGAAATTTAGAAGATAGCCACTGCAAATCGAAAACGAAAAGACAGAGCAAAATTTCCAGTTAGAAAGTTTTAGAGAATCAATTAATTAGTAGAATACGACATTGGTTTACATGGATAAGATAAATTTTCGCCTGTTTACCCAAAAATGTCCGAAATCGATGCACTCCATTTTGTGTAAACGTTTGAATGGAATAGTCAGAAGTATGAAGAAATACGCACAATTTATGCTATAAATACGTACTTATCTCAATACATTTTGATAACATCACACACACACAAAAAAAAAGAAGACAAACTGTCTCACAAGGATAAAAAGTTAATATTCAGTATGTTCGAAAAGTTCGCCATTGCTCACGATACACGTTTGTATTCGTGAGAGTAATTCTGAATGCACATTTCTGAGCATAGAACGCCCATTGCAAGCCTTTCAATACGACGATATAAATTTAACCCCTTCAAGGGCGGTGGCTAGACGGTCTAACCACCTAATTTTAATTCCAAAACTGACAAATGGCACCAAGAACATTTTAATAAAATTTTGATTTTGTAATGAAAGTGCAAATTAGCAGGTTTTTATTTTCTGAGAATTTCGTTTGAATATTCTGGTGTCAGTCAATTATTTCATTAGTTTACGAACAGAATTATTCTGGCCCTGAAAGGGTTATTCTAAAATTTTAAATGCATTGGAAATTAAATTTTTACAGACATTACAGCACAGTACAACGTCACAATCTGCAATTGTGCACTGCTACATTTCCGGAATGTGAATAGGCAAAGTAGAATCGTCGCTCATCGATTTCGGACATTTTTGGGTATGCAGGCGACGATTTATCTTATCCGTGTGAACCAAATGTCGTTTCGTACTAATTAATTGATACTCTAAAACTTTCTAACTAGAAAATTTGCTCTACCTCTTTTCGTTTTCGATTTGCAATGGCTATCTTCCAAATTTCGCCACTAAGGGTGCTGCTGCCGTTTATATTAGGTCGGGCGTAGTCGCTTTACTGTACCGTTACCTCACTTGTATAGCTGTAGCTCTCTCCGTTCTCAAGTATTTTTAGGTTAAAGGGACTTTCCTTTGCACCCTGTGTACTATACAGCTATACCCAACGATACGTTGTATAGTTTTTACAAAGTCTTAGTATTCTTTTAGCAACGGTATTTTTTTTAATAATACACTTAGTAATTAATATATTATAGTACGGAACCCTCTGTGCGCAAGTAATTCTCGCACTTGACCGTTTATTTAAAATAAAGTCTATTTTAAAGTGTATGTCAAAATCAGAATTCATGTTTTATAGATGAAAATTCATGTATAGGACTTCGTATTCCCATATAGAAACCATACATTAAAGTGAATAAAATATCTGAAGACGACAAATATCTGGATAGATATCCCCTTTTTTATCCAGATGGTGAGTAATAACACAGATTATAGTACTAGATTAATTTTAACACAATTATTTAAACATTATTTGACTATCTAGTGTAATTTCTTATCCAGCGATTTCAGGGGTTCCATTATCTGTGATTTATTCTGTTGAGCTGAACCAGGTTTCAGACCAGATGCTATAATCATTAAGGTTAGTTGGGTGAAAAAGTTCCACCAGATTCGTCCGGGATAGCTCAGATGGTAGAGCAAAGGCGGCTCCAGACAGGAGATCCCTGGTTCGAATCCTGGTCCGGACATTTTTCGTCCAGTTTGAAATTTACATCTATTATACAGATTATATTAGTTTTGAGGGCAATTAACCAATAGTTCTCATCATCAGGTGACAAGTAACAGACCAACAAGAGTAAAAAATCTTTTGTAAAGAAATTTTAGTTCAGTAGTACAAATAAGGTAAACGAATAGAGAAGAAATTATCAATAAAGACCGAAAGTTCTAGAAGAAAATCGTGGGGAGGGGATGGGGGGGCAACAAAGACAAGTCAACCAAAATGCGCACATTAGCAACGAAAAATAAATGAGGTACTGATAACGGTCTAAATCACTGACCTCGAGACAAATACATTTACTATATTAAATTTAATTAAAATATTTAGTATTGGAATTTCTTTGTTATTTTATTAATTTCAAGACAAAAAAAGAAAAAAAACTAATACTTTCATTGTTTTGATTAAAGCACCTTACTTTTTTTCTACTATTTTCAGCGGTATGCACGCACACTATCAGGTGTTGTTTGTAAAAGGGGTGTATAATAATTGCCATTAAAATTTACTTGAATAAAAAATTAATTATAAAATTTTAACATTTTATGTGATTTTGTACGTTATCATTACTACTATTATATATACCGGGTGTCCCAAAAAGGACTGACTGATTTTAAAATTCAATAACTTGCAAACGGTGACAGATATTAAAAAAATTCTTGCAAGAGGGCTAAGCATAAGGTCAAAAGTTTTATTACAGTGATTTTCAATTTTAGTTCGATTTACAAACAATAGATGGCGCTGTAAGCAATAGTCGCTAAATTCAGGCTCGATTTTTGGTACTTCGTGGCCCGGATAATACATTTCCATCTCCTTTTTCTGCGTGGAACAAGATAAAGGACCAAAAATCGAGCCTGTATTTAGCGACTATTGCTCACAGCGCCATCTATTGTTTGTAAATCGAACTAAAATTGAAAATCACTGTAATAAAACTTTTGACCTTATGCATAACCCTCCTGCAAGAATTTTTTTAATATCTGTCACCGTTTGCAAGTTATTGAATTTTAAAATCAGTCAGTCCTTTTTGGGACACCCGGTATATATATGTATATATATAATTAAAAATCATCATCTATTCCAATTACGATAATTAAATCAATAAATTAATAAATTTAGCATGTAATCATAACTGTAACATTATACAAAATACAGATGGAACCCTATACATATAATAGAAATTAAGCATAATCCACCAATTGACAAGCACATTGCATACGATTAGTCCATATAAACATATGAAAAACCATCAAATTTTGAAAAAATAATCTATTAAAGACATAAGAAACAAAAACCAGCAAAATAATGTTGAACCATTAAAAGACATATTGTAAACAAATAATAGATCAAATGGAAGGATGTAGCCGGAAGCTTATACAGCATTTTACTTTTTCAAGGGTACATGAAATACCAATATAAGCAAAAGCGTAGTCGATTTCTGTAATAGAATCCAGCATTAAGCTAAAAATTAGATTCCATATGTACTCAATCGACCACACAGCAAAAAGCATAAATTTACCATGATAGATAAATTGAATAAAAAAAAATATATTAAACAATACAAGATCCGTAATAATGAACAATATGAATATATAGAAACATTTAAATTTAAAGACATACCCAGCAAGAGAATTGCAATGACCTTTTAACAACTCGAACTAGTATCAAAATTAGCACAGCAAAAGTCCCGCATAATTAATGGAACAGTTAAAATCGAATTCTTACGGTTGCAAAACATCACAGTGTGCAGAAAATACACAGCTTTTAATAAATATTATAATTATGTTTAACATATATAGTTTTTATAATGAAAATTATATGCATTTAAAGGATCCTGGAATAAATTATTACTAAAAGTTTATAAAGAATTAAATTATTTTAAATTACATGGGTAATAACTCAGAGAAATATTAAAATATAAAAAAAAATTGCAACAATATTATTTAGAACTAAATAAATACTTATTTAATGCTGCCATCTAGCGGAACTTCATAAAATTAGAAGAACACAATCACCTTGAAATAAAATAATTTACAGTGGTGCAATCTATTGTAAATAATGTAAATACCAGATATAACTGTAGAGCAATTGCATATTTAAACTATTTCTAATATTAGAAACGATTAAATCATTTTAAAACAGAACAATATCATAGTAAAAAAGCACAACTAAATATGGATAATAATCACTTAGCATCTATATTATAATGATTATAATTATTTTATTAAATATTAAGTAAATTAATAATAATTTCAATTAAGTTACAATAATGATATAAAAGTATGTTTTTATTATGCACATAATAAATTTAATGTTTGAAATTTTAAATGTACTTTACAAAATGGGGGTGGGGGTATATATAAACAAATTACAACATTTCTTCATACTGATAATTAAAATTATCAAACTATAATAACGTCCACCGTTATGAATCGATATATATTGAAGTAAATCAATAAAAGTGACTTAAATTTATTTCAATATAATATAAATATTTCAATACAGTGCTAAAGACAACAAACCTCATGAGGAACACAATAAACATAGGAACTACAAAATTAACGAACCATTCCCTTTTATTATTATTATTATACGTACCATTCCCTTTTTTAATATATATGTATATTAAATCAATTATTTGCGTATAAATTGTCCAGACAACTCCTCCCTCCTCCATAATTTAACATCTACCCCCCCCCCCAGCCAACCTTTTTAAAAATTTTTTATATATTTTGTATTTTTTAACCATTTGGGAAAATGGTTATTGTTCTCTGTCAGGGTAGGAAATCAAAAGCATATCTGAAGGTTTTTATTGGTTTAATCCGCCTTTTATTCGTTTTCTGATTAGTCTATACAGTAATCTGTATTTCCTTTACTTTCAACAGAGATGGATACCTTCTGTTGCCACTACGACAAAAAAGTAATAAAAACTACAAAAAAAATTAATAACTCAGAAACAAATTGAGATACAGCTTTCAAACAAATTGCATTTAAAAGTACATTTTTTTCTCTACCCGACGGTGTAAAAAGTAATATTGTCGGATGTTTAGAAGTTTATGAATGAAATTTCATTTAAAATGTGTCCTCAGATTTCTTGGAAATTTGACGATGGAAAAGCCGTTTCCAGAACAGCCAATGAAATGCTTGGATAATACGTAAGTTTCAGGTGGATAATACGTAAGTTTCAGGAAATCTGACTAGTCGCAGGCGATTTTTGTCGTTTGGAATTTTTACGTGTAATAACACTATTAATGTTTAATTCGTGGCGTACGTAATGTATAATCAACTCCGTGCGATTTTTATGTCTTAAATTTTATTCTTTGAAAAAATCATTTTCCAAATGGTCGTTGTAATTTGTTAAATTGCTTTTTTTTGTTGTTGTTGTTTATTTTTAGTTTTTTTTATATATTTTTTGTTACGCAAAATGTTAATAGAAACATACAAGAAACCGCCCTACTATACATTGTATAGATCACTAATTAATTGTAGATTAAGGAATATATGAATTTCTTAGGAAAACCATATGATTAATGCATCAAATTTTAATTGTTTAATGTTTTTATTAATAAGATGTGATGAACATAAACTTTTGATTCTATATAAATGATTAATTAGAATATTACGGTAAATTGAAATATGTAGACAGGATTTAAAATGAGTAAATGTGTTAACTTTGAATTGAAAGTCTCTACGTTTGTCATAAAGATCAGTAATTGTTTTGTTTTGTGCGATTATTATTTTTAGATCTAAAAAGTTAATGGTATTATTTGTTAATAGGTTTTCTGTCAATTCTAAATTGCTTGTATAATCGACTGAAAATTGAGTAATATTTGATTGTTTAGTACCGATCAATGTTATGTCATCAATATATCGGTACAGTAGTATATTATCATCACTGAAATTACGTTCATATTGATATAAATATAAATCAGACATTAAACTGGATGTAGGTCCGCCTTGCGGCATTCCTTCTATTTTTGATAAATAATGTTATCTTGCAAGATATAGTTATTGTATATTATAAAATTTGTTAGAGTGCGAAAATATTTTATATCCAGATATGTAGGAGGAGTTAATTTATTTATATATGTTTTAAATTATATATATATATATATATATATATATATATATATATATTGTTATTTACAGTCCCTGGCCAAATTATTAGACGCACCATTGTTTTTTTACGAAATACATGTTTTCGACGAAGTTTATATACAGTTGTGTTATATTTAAACATAGATTCAATGAATTTTTATTCAGGAGATTTGTTATATACTTCCTATTGGTATTTAGTTTTAAAGTATTGGTAACACAATGTGAACCAATGGATACACGAACGTAAACAAGTGGAAACCGGTTGCAGCAATTTCAAACCGGCGTTCGCTAGTGCGTCAGTTGAGGACATGTTTCTGTGGTGTTATGCGCTTGGTTTATTTGTTTCAAAGTTGTATGCTACGTAGTTAGTTGTTTTTCGTGTGTGCAGTGTTTAAATAAGCACATGGAACATTTTCAACATGGGTAAAACATGCGATCTGTCACCTCGTAAAAAAGCTGAAGTGAAGGCCCTCGTGGATGCTAAAAGTTTTTCAAACCGCGAAATATCACGAAGGTTTCTGAAGATATTGGAGGTTTCTGAAGCTAATGTACGACGCATAAAAAAGAAAATTGAGGCAGGGGACGATTTGAGCCCAAAACGAAAGCAAAGATGTGGCAGAAAGCCCTTTCACACCAAGGTCAGAGAGATGTTTAAAGAAAATTTGTGTGGAAAACAGATGGGCTTCCACAAAAATTATAAAATCGCAACTCCAAGATCGTAACGTGAATGTTTCTGAGCGCACTGTTCGCAGAAAATTAACAGAAATAGGTTTTAAGGCCTGCCGCCCCGCCAAGAAGCCCAAGTTAACAGCTGCAACGAAAGGAAAGCGTCTGAAGTGGGCCAAACAGTGGCGTGATAAAGATGTGGACTTCTGGATATCGTTAAGTTCTTATAATTTCATCACTAGTAATACATTCAATATAATTTTCTATGCAATGACGGCAGGTCCACAGAGATGTTTGTATTTTTTTCTGTTTTTAACAGACAAATTTTGCAGAATAAAGCTCAGTTTGTGCGTCGTCGTCCTGGAGAAAAGTTCCTTCCTGACTGTGTCGTTCAGACTGTTAAACACCCTACAAAAGTCATGATTTGGTCAGTCATCAGCAGCAAGGGTACTGGACGTCTGTACGTGGTAAAAGGTGCAATGAGGCAAGATCAGTACAAAGACGTCTTACAAAATCAGTTGATTTCGCAGCTCAAAGAATGGTTTCCAAATGGGGAACCATTCAGTTTCATGCAAGATGGAGCTCCCTGCCATATAGCACAGTCCGTTAAAACTTTTTTAGTACAGCAAAGTATCCCTCTGTTGGATTAGCCTGGTAATAGCCCCGATATGAACCCAATTGAAAACGTGTGGGAACTCATGAAAAGAGTAGTGGCTAAAGTTGTGATTACAAACAAAACTCAGCTCTTAGAACAGATCATTCACGTGTGGAATCATGTGTGGAATCATCATCCTCAAATGCAGAAGACAGTACAGTCTTGCATTGATAGCATGCCGCGCAGAATTAAAGCTCTCATAGCGGCTAAAGGTGGATCAACAAAATATTAACTTTTCATTACATTTTCTTCATTTTTGTTCAAGAGTTAATAAATACATATGTTTTCTATAATGACGATGTTTTATGAATGCTACAGATACTTACGTGATTCATAATATAGTAAATATACATTGTATCTCGTAAAAAACAATACAGCTGTGCAGTATAACCTGATAATTAACGTATTCTATAAAATCTTATGGCGCGTCTAATAATTTGGCCAGGGACTGTATATGATTTCGACTTCCTGTTGATTTTGAAAATAAGTTTGACAGTTTTAATTTTTTAATACTTCATATATTGCTGATTAGGAAATTGGTTTATTAAAGTAGAAACTATTCATTAATGATTCGTTAAATTAACATTAGTTGATCAAGCTTTATTATGTATAATGTTAGTGTAATATATTGATACCCAATTTATTAATTTTTATTTTAAAAAAAGATGAGGAATTGTAATATGATATAATGGTTATAAATATATAAATTATTGGAAATTTAAAAGAAAATATATAACCCTCTTGGATATGAGTTAATCAGTAAATTAAAGTTTGGTTAAGCAAAACCATTGTTACTTAAATATTTATTTTTGAAATAAATCCTAAGTTTTATAACTTCAGTAATATTTCTTTTAATGTGAACTGGCAATGTTTTATTACAATGGCTCAAAATTATAAGTAGCTATAGTTTGTTTCTAAATTGTTCATTTTCATTGTCTGTAACAAAAATCTTAATATCCGATGTTCTACTTATCCCAAGACAATAACGTCATTTCTGTTTTATTACCAAATTTATGTGGCCATTTTGTGACGTCTAGCAGTCATGAATACATCCACGGAATGTATTAGAATAAAAAGGGTCCAATGTGCATTGTACCAGTTACTGATCGGTGAGCTGTATATTACGGAGTTACGACATGACTCACTGAATTTTACTAGGAGCAAGAATAAAATGAGAAGGGACCCCCCTTCTAATTTATTTTGAAGATATAGGGACTACTTTCTTTCGAACTTATATCAGCGTATAGTTTTTATTTTTCGAAAGTATTCTTCCGAAATTATGATTAAGGACCAAACATCGTAAACCTAATGTATTTTTTTTAATAAAAATACTTAGAAATTTATGTAATAAATCATTTTTAAATAAATAAAAAAATAAGCATTGAAATAAAGAAACTTATTTTCTTTTCTAATGTTTGAAAATCATACTTTCGAATATCTGGATGCTTTAAATTTAATTATAAAACAGCTAAGATTGTGAAAGATAAAAAAGAAATAGTTTTTTAAATTAGCTCCAGAAGAATTTTTTAAATTATTTTCTTGCCTTACAGATCTTTGCATGTGTTTTCTTGATTTGAAATTCTATTTCCACTTATCTTTAATATGGCAACAATGGAAATATCTCAATATCCGCCAACGCTCAATGCCTCCACCAGCTGGCGTCTTTAAAAGGACCTCAAGGCTTAAATTTTAAGAGGCTGATCACTCAGCATAGGAATTCTCCCCCGTAATGTTAAGTCTATGGACTTTTGATGCATTCGTATATTTAAAATATCTTCTCGGGAAATTCACATTTTTAGCATTTTTTTTTCTGTGTACTCTTACTTAAAGGATGTCCCTTTTTTTCTTAGTTTTCAAACTATTTCTAAAATCTATGCGGAATTTAATATTTTATGTGTTAAAAGTGGGCGAACTGTGAGTAAGATTTTAACACTTCCTAAAAAATTACGTTTATACTTTTAAAATATTTTGAGAACTAAGAAAAAAAGAGACAACTTTTAGGAAGTGTACACAAAAAATAGAAGTTAAAAAAATTAATTTCCATACGAGATATTTTAAATATACGAATGCATCAAATGCCCATAGACTTAACATTACGGAGGAGAATTCCGAAGCTGAGTGACCAGCCCTTTTAAGGGGACCGTGGACATTTATTTGATCAAAAATCGACCTGAAACTCGATGTTTCTTTTTGTGTGTATTATTATTCTCCAATTTGTACTGCGTCATTTCTGGAAAACCGCATGCATACACGATTATTTTACACAAAGTTACAAGTGTTTTAATTTTGTTCACAAACGATTACTTGGCCTTTTAGATACTTTAAATCTGTTTTTCTCAATATTACACTAGATCTCTCGATACATACTGATATTATTGCTTTTTTAAAATTTTTAAAATGCTCCTTGCTACTTAATTTTTGATCAAAATTAATAAAAGTGATCAAGAAGAATCCTGATATTCCTTAAAAAGAAACTGTGTATGCATTTAAAAATTCGACTTCATTAAGACAAAAAAATTTGATTTTTAACTTCTTAAAAGGCAGAATTTTGATGAAAATCGATATGAAATTCAGAAAAATCTCTAAAAAATTAACTAGTTAAGGAATTGAAAATTCGACACACGGATATGTAAAAAAGATTTACGTGATTAAAATCCAAATCGAGGAAATATTTAAAAAATTTAGACTCAAGGAACATTGTAAAATTTCATTTTAAAATTTTAAAGGATCTTAAGGGGTCTCAGGACACTTAAAATTGGAAAAAATGAAAAAAAAGACAATTTTCAACATTTAATATCTTTAAATGTATTTGATTTTAAGACACAATTTTTATTGGGAATGAAAGATACAAGTATGTTCTTTCATTTCAAATATTTGAAAAATTGCAAGATGCAGAATTAGCATTTACAGGGGGCTCCAAACTGTTAGACATTTGACGAGCAAAAAATCGGAATAACAGCTTACGCGCACGATTACAAAATAAGTATTGCAACTAGAATGAAAATTTTGGTGCCTACTTATACATCAGATTATAATAATTACCCTGAACCTAAATAAATTTGTATTTAAAGCTTTTTTTTATATTTTTAATACAAAGTTGTATTTAGCTAATGCAAAATTAAGAAAATTTCAACAATATAATCACCTAAAAAATATTGTTTTGAACAATAAAAATGAAATTTTAGGTTTAGTTTATACAGACTAACATGAAACATATGTTTTGAAAATTTCATGAAAAAATATTCATATGTTTTTGAAATATCGTGCGCGTTATGCCCAAAAACGTCATTTGGAGAAAAATGGCTTCAAAGTTTCCGAAACGACGCTTCATCTATTGAACGTGTATAACTGTAAAAGACATAACTTCTGTTCTAATAGGAATTTCAAGGAAACAATTATATGAAAATGTTCAGAAAAGAAAGGAGTTTAACATCTACAAAAATTAAAATTTCGAAAATTTTAAAGCTTTAAGAGTCCTGAGACCCCTTAACTTTATAATAAGATTGGAAATTTTTTAAGGTGCTCTCTATACTTACAGAGAAATGTATATTTGCACAAAATTTCAAATCGCTATTATGAAAATTAAAAATAAAAAAATTTAACGTCCACCGCCCCCTTAAGAAACATTTCCAAACCAAAGACGAGTAGTTCCTGCATGTCTACAATGAGGCGTTTGTCACCATATCAAAGATAAATGGAAATATAATTTTTAAATCATGAAAATACATGCAAAAAATCTGTAAGGCAAGAAAGTAATTTTAAAAATTATTTTGGAGCTAACAAAAAAAAAATTCTTTCATTGCTATCTGTCACAATCTTAGCTGTTTCAGAATTAAATTTAAAGCACTCAGACATTTGAAAGTATGATTTTCAAACATTAGAAAATAAAATAACTTATTTTAGTCGAATGTTTATTTTTTAGTTATTTGAAAGAAATTTATTACATAAATTTCTAAGTATTTTTATAATAAAAAAAAATTAGTTTCACGACATTCGGCCCTTAATCATAAATTGTAAAAATATTTTCCAAAAATTAATAATATACGCTGATATAAATTTGAAAGAAAATAGTTCCAATTTCTTCAAAATAAATTAGAAGAAGATTTCCTTCTCATTTTATTTCTGCTCCTAATAAAATCTCGGATTTTCTGATCTGATACTACTATTTTCCAAACCTCCTCCAAACTAGCATGGGTTTGACTTGTTGTTCTTTTTTTTAATGATAAAAATGTCAAAAAAAGCAATAGATCTTGTATTTTTTTTTTTTTTAAATCTCTTTTTTCTGAATGTTAAATTTAACAAAATGTGGAATCGATATTTGTATTTCCAATCTTGATTTCGAATGTGTGATTAATTTTTATCGCTGTGATTCGATCTTGAATTCGCATGTCATCCATAGGGGATAATCTAAAATATCAGCCCTATATGTACTTTTTGATAAAATTTGTTTGTACATAGTAAGATATTATATTAAAAATGTACTTCTGAAATGAAATTAGTTCATCAGTAAAATCGTGGTTACATTTTCGAACTCCACAACACACTGACACATTCAAAAGTATTCCATTTAATATAACTTTCTTACAATTGGGGAGAGTTCCATAAATTTTAGGTAGCTTTCGTATGAAATACTACCTATTGGCGTCGTTCCTATGTTGGAATTTCTGAAAATGTTTGCAGATCTACACCGATCATGACCCCTAGAGCCCAAAACCACCCTCAGTAAAAAACTTTATATCTATCTATCTATCTATATATATATATCACTTTCTTCTGGACACGATAACTTCCACAATTCTGCACCAATCTCTTCCAAACTGATACATAAAATCAAGGGGCATAAAATCTCGCTCAAGTTCGTTAATGGGCAAAATCGGACCAAGGGGATGGAAATAGGGAGGGGTTTTGTGAAAACAGAAAAAACCCCATAACTTCTTAAATTTTGTAGATATCGAATCAGTTTAAAGTTTTTATTACTTCTAAAAATAGTGCCAAAAATTTATGTATCACAGATTTTTGATAAAGTTAAATATGGGCTCAAGGGGCGCAAAAAATAGGGTTTTTGGGAGAAAAAAATTCATAACTTCGTCAATTCTCAAGATATCAAATCCAATTAATTTCATCATGAATCTCCTTAACGTTATCTACAACATTTATATTCACAAGTTTTTGATAGGACCAATTCGTACCGCAAAAAAATTAAAAACGAAAACAAAAAAGGCGTTTGAAGAAGAAAAAAATACATAACTTCGTCAATTCTCAAGATATCAAATCCAATTAATTTTATTATGAATCTCCTTAACATTATCTACAACTTTTATATTCATAAGTTTTTGATAGGACCAATTCGTACCGCAAAAAAATTAAAAACGAAAACAAAAAAGGCGTTTGAAGAAGAAAAAAATACATAACTTCGTCAATTCTCAAGATATCAAATCCAATTAATTTTATTATGAATCTCCTTAACATTATCTACAACTTTTATATTCATAAGTTTTTGATAGAACCAATTCGTACCGCAAAAAAAAATTATAAACGAAAACAAAAGGGCGTTTGAAGAAGAAAAAAATCCATAAATCCGTCAATTCAAAAGATATAAAATCCCCATGAATTTATCATATATCTTCTGAATATTATCTACAACATCTATATAGACAAGTTTTGGATAGGACCAATTCTTACAGCAAAAACAAATTAAAAATACATAGCGGTTGAAGAAAAAAATCACCGTAAGGTGTATTCAAATCCAAACTGCTTATTTTCTGACTCATTTTACAATCCATTTTTACTCTCAAAGGTTTCCAGCCGGTACCTTTTCTTACTCAGAAACTATATAATGTACTGTAATGGTCAATTTTTTGATAGAGGCAGAATATATTTTAAAACATGCTGTCAAAGTGGGCCTTTTGAACCGAATTTCCCGAAGCGGATTGTGTTGGAAAAATCATAGTATTAAATATTGTAAGTATTGTAAGTAAGTATTGTAAGTAAGTATTCAAATCCAAACTGCTTATTTTCTGACTCATTTTTAAATTCATTTTTGCTCTCAAACGCATCCAATTGGTAGATTCGCTTATTCAGAAACTGTATAATGTGCCGTAATGATCGATTTTTTGACAGAGGCAGAATATATTTCAAAAAATGATGTCAAAGTGGGCATTTTGAACGGAATTTCTCGAAGAGATTGTGTTAGAAACGAAAACTATTGTCTTACTGAGAAAATAATTGTTTATATGTCAAGTTTTAATTAATTGAACGAAAATTAAAAACACAGGTCGCTTATAAATCTCTTCAAAAATCACGTCAACAACTTTCATGTTTTTCCTATTAAAAATGAATCTGGAGTTATGCCAGAAAATTTCGAGTTGTTGAGCATGGAAAAGTATTTTTTTTAATACCGCCCTAACATGATTGTGATAAAACCAGTTATTATATAAAAATGGAATAAAAACTCGTCAAAAGCGGCCAGATAAAATTGTTAAAGTGGGTTTATGTCTAATCATGATTTGGTTTTTGTTTGTGAAATTAGTATACTTAACTTCGAAATCTACCTCCGCCTGTAGGCCGGGCCGGCAGGGATTTTTTTTGTTTATAAATTTTGCTGGTGTTTTTAAACAATATTTTTCTGTTGATGTAATATTATGTAAATACATTTTTTTTTTTTTTTTTTTTTTTGCATTCTTATATGTTTTAAGATGTATATAAAATTATAGTTTATAATATAATTTCACGTGTATTATAAATATATAAAATATGAAACTTAAAATTATATATAAGTATATAGTATTTATTTATAGATTATATGTAATTACATATAAAATATACATAAAACTAATACATATATATATAACGTTTATAATTTATAAATACATGAATATAAATATTTAAAAACCATGTTTTTCCGCCATTTTTAAATATTTAGTACGATGCTAAAATGGCCCATTGGCGCCATTTGGGATTCCTCTGCCAATCACGCCGGAATATGATACGGAATTCTTCTCTTTCAATTAATAATTTAATTTTATTGCAGATTATTGCTGTGAAATGGTAGAAGCTGCATCCTCATATTTGTATATCTGTGTGGGAACTAAGAAAATCATATTACAGGCTTTGTGACTTGGTAGCGTTGATACCAAATTCGATGTCAAAAATTATTTTAAAATTTTCCGAAATGAAGTCTCATAAATCCATTGATGTCGAGATATTTCAAAAGTTCCATTTAACCTGCGATGACTATGCAATACTTCCTTCTTAAGATAATCGTTGTAAGATTCGAATAGAAAACAGTTAAGATTTCTCACTAACTACTGACATATTCTGTCCCCAGTATGTCGTCACAATTACTGCTAGTGTATTTTTCGTAGATTTATAAAATGACCCGCAAGTCTTTGCGATTATTTGTTTTCAACGCACTGTTTTCGGTTTTTATGTGCTTTGGATAAGGACTATGCTTAGTGAGTCCTGCTATTGGAATATTCGCGAATGAAACCCATTATTTGAGTAAGAAAATATTTATTTACGAGTCTCCTTTGACTCACTCTTTTTTATTAGAGTAACGTAAATGCACCTACACTGGAACGTAAGACTCCTATAGTATTATAGCGTTTATATATAGTATTATAGGAGTTCTACTGGAACGTATATCGGTGGTGAGCCACTGACTTTTACTTTCTTCTTTCTAAAGATGAAAGTATTGTAATCGAACAAAATTTTCGACGTATTTACATGTTTTAGGGGCCAGAAATCCCGCAAAAACATGTTTATACAAAATGTCTGTCTGTCTGTCCTCTCTGTATTATGAAAAAGTGTATGAATTTATGCATTGAATTGAACAATCTTTTTTTTTTTTGTGTGTATGTTTTCGGCTATGGTCAGCAGGTCCTCCTTGAATTTGGAAATATTCCGATGGAGGGGCGATGTAATAGTGATTTTTTGCCATTTTTATTGTTGTTCAATCGAAAAGTGTATGGAGTTATGCATTAAATTGAACCAAATGTTTTTTTTTTTTTTTTTTTTTTTTTTTTTTTTTTTTTTTTTTTTTGCGTCTTTGAATATGCCCAGCAAGTCTTATTCCACTGGAAGGGTGCGCTGTAATAGCGATTTTAGTGCCATTTTCATTATTGTAGCATCTAAAACTTATGAAGTTATGCATATAATTGAAGAAAATTTTTTGTGTTGTTTTTAGCTATGGTCAGCAGGTCCTCCTTGAATTTGGAAATATCCCGCCAAAAGAGGGTAGTGTAATAGTGATTTTTGTGCCATTTTCTTTATTGTATCGGTAAACACTGTATGAAGTTATGCATAGAATTCAATCAAATTCCATGTGTATGTTTTTGACTATGGCGAGCAGGTCCCACGTCAATTTAGTAACAATCCGCCTCAAGGGGGCGCTGTAATAGCGATTTTTCTCGCTTTGTGCTATTGTACATCGTTTGTTCATGCAGCAACGGGTAATTCGCATCTAGCTGACCCAGCTACTCTCACGCCTCTGATGTACAACAGAATAGTGAAAAATATTCATTTTGTTAAATATTATGATGGAGATTATCTCGTTTTTACTCCGATTAGTAAAATGAAGCAGAAACTTAAGATGAAAATCAAAGTTAGTGTGTAATAACACTGAATAATTAACATGTGTAACAACTTTTTGAAATACTGAAATGTATGAGAAAATGAAAGTTTTGCGATTGGCTAATCCGACTAGTTAAAGTTTAAAAATGAATCCCCGGTGCATTTCTGAAAAACGATTAAATAAACCTTATTAACTATAACCCTTAACCATAACTTTCCATAAGTTGTTTTTACTAATAGTTCTTTTTATAACTTTTTTTTTCTTCTGTAGGCTGTCTTCAAAAAAAAAATTTTTTTTTTGGTTAAATTCTTAGATGTCTTTAAAATATATGTTTTTATGTAAAATATTGTTTCTTTAATATTATGTCTTATTTCACATCAAACTTAAGTTGACATACTATATTATACTCTAATAGTACAGGCAATAGGGAATTTTACCTAGCAAAATTGATGGTAGTACTGGAAGTCGGCTTTCTAGATGTTTTTTGGATCGCTGAATCCGAATTTGTAATTTCCCACCAAAATTTCCCCCCGGCAACCTCCTCAAATTTTGGTAAAAAGTCCCCCAAAAAAGGTTTTTATTAAAAAATTCCATTTTTTTTTTATTGTTTTAGAGAAAAAGTATCTAGAAATTCAGAAAGTAGACAAAATTTCCAACAAATTAGATATATGACATTATGACTTAGGATGAAGAGGAAGGGGGGATCTGCCTCGGAACATACGCGCGGTGCTGCGTAAACTAAGTTGCGCAATTCCACTTAACCACTCACACGTTTACATTCGCCCTTCCATCTCCCCTCTGAACTTTCTCTATAAGATTTACTTTGAGATTTTTGGGTCGCTGAATCCGAATTTTTAACTTCCCCCCCCCCCCGAAACCCCCTCCAAATAGTTGTTTTTAATTTAAATATCTTATTGTTTTAGGGGAAAAGCATTACGAAATTCAGAAACTAGACAAAATTTGCAATAATTAGGATATATGACATTATGAATTAGGATGAACGGGGAGGGTGAGGGCTCCCTCTGAACATGCACTGCGGCGCTCGTATGAAGTAATTATGAAGTCCAAGCAATAGGGGATTTTATCTGGCAAAATTAATACTAGTTCTGGATTTCGACTCACTTTATGTTTTTTGGGTCGCTGAATCCGAATTTGTAACTTCCCGCCAAAATTTTACCCGGCAACCCCCAAAAAATTAATTTTTTGAAAAAATTTGGTTTTTGAGAAAAGCGCGCGGGGAATGTTCCGAGGCAGCCCCCTCTCTCCCCGTTTATTCTACGTCATAATGTTATGTATCCTATTTGTTGCAAATTTTGTCTAGTTTCTGAATTTCGTAATGCTTTTCCCCTAAAACAATAAGAAATTTAAGTTAAAAACAACTATTTGGGGGGTGGGGTTCGGTGGGGGAAATTTTGGGGGTAAGTTAAAAATTCGGATTCAGCAACCCAAAAAACTTAAAGTAAACCTTATAGAGAAAGTTCGGAGGGAAGATGGGAGGGCTAATGTAAACGTGTGAGTGGTTAAGTGGAATTGCGCAACTTAGTCAATGCAGCACTGCGGCGCATGTTCCGAGGCAGATTCCCCCTTCCCCTTCATCCCAAGTCATAATGTCACATATCTAATTTGTTGGAAATTTTGTCTACTTTCTGAATTTCTAGATACTTTTTCTCTAAAACAATAAAAAAATGGAATTTTTTAATAAAAACCTTTTTTTGGGGGGGGGGGGGGTTACCAAAATCTGGGGGGGTTGCCGGGCGAAATTTTAGTGGGAAGTTACAAATTCGGATTCAGCGACCCAAAAAACATCTAGAAAGTCGATTTCCAGTACTACCATTAATTTTGCTAGGTAGAGTCCCTATACAGCCTCTATTGCCTGGACTATAAGTAATTTGTTAGATAAACCGAAGATTAAAAAAAATGAGTTTTTTTTTTTTTTTTTTTTTTTTTTAACGTTAAAGGATGGCTCGTTTCTGCATGACTATTTTTTAATCTCTATCAGTAGTGGACTTGAGTGACGACTACTGGAGCATATGTCAACTTTTGTTTTTATGTTTAATTTAGTTCAGTGAAGTATTTTATGTGGTTATAAAACCATAGTTTGGAATTTATTTATTTTTTGTTCATCAAAATCAATAGTGGGTCAGGTGTCCACAAGTGGCCCACTTCTGGAGCAGCAAAAGTGTAATTCACTAAGCTACCAGAGACGTAGTTGTTAAACGAATCTAAAAGCGGAAGTAGTTTATACTTCAGTGTTGGTAGATTGGCTTGTTGATTGGCTATACTTATTACTTTGCATTAGTTTTTTACTGCACTAACACTTTTTTTCAGTCAAATATAAGATTCGATTTCTTTGCGTTGTAATCATATGTAAAGATCAGAATATTAAATGGGGTAGAAAATATAATTTAAATAAAATTCAATAATAATAGTTCATCTGTAATTGTTTTATATACAATACGTACAGCAGAACAAATTACTTAGATACAAATTCACATGAACACAAATAGAAAATAATAAAATGTTCGCGTTCTTTGTCTCCTAAAATGTCCTTTTTTTAAAAATAATATAATATTTATTAAAGAGAATGTAAATTATTCTAAGAGTTAAATTAACCATTTAAAACAATTATTCAATAAAATGATTTTGAACATTCATGAACGACGCAGTACGTGGCAGAAAATTATTGTGAAAATTATTATTGAAAACTATTCTTCATTTCCACCAAAATCTTCGTGAAAAAATAATCTCTAAAGTAATAAAAGAAAAGGAGAAAAATCTTTGCTTTGCATCCCCCTACCACGTAATTAGATAATTGACTGCTTACTTATAACTAGAGAAAAGTAACAAATAGCGAAGAACTTTTTTTTAATGAATTTTAAAGTATATTTGGAGACAATAAGTGTAAATAAAAATTTCACTCAGAGGAAACAGATAATTTATTTTTGTTACCACAAAGTAACAAATGAGACAGAAAATATAACATACTTTGAAACTTTGTATACTACAGAAGGCAAGAGGGTAGTCTAAAGTTGGGCAAACGAAAGAGGTGAAAGTTAAAGAATTTTTTTTTTAAACAGAAATTTGCCAAAATACAAAATATTCTCTCTCTGAAATTTAAAAATTATGAAAGTTGTTTGTGCTTATAGAAAGTGAAAAACTTCATTGATTTTTGTACTATTCTGCTACTAAAAACGAAAAAATGCATTTTAATTTCCAGAAAACGCTAAAAATTCATAAACTTCAATATATTAATAACTCGTTAAGTTTTGATCGTAGAAGAAGGAAACTTTGAATATTGTTAACTTGTTAGAACATAGAAAACAAAATTATAAACAGAGCGTAATTTTTTCTTAAAGGACCCAGGAACGGTATAAAAACTTAAATTTCGTAACTTAAAATATGTAATTATTTTGACATTAATGGATTTTCATATGACGAAAACAACATTTGAAACATTTTTATAATTGTAATTATGTCTTTTAAACCAGCGGCTTAGGAATTAGCTATCGATCAACGATAAGAGGAGACGCCCTGTATATAAACCAAAGATGTTACATTGCAAATTGTAGAACATTAGATAGTATATAAAGTGAGATTAAAATAAAAACGATTTGCTCAGCTGAAACTGAGGTCTCTGATCTGCAGATATACTAGTGAAGTTATGTAGTATAACCACATAAGATCCTACATACATTTTTAGTAATTATGTATATTTAGTTCGACTACTGCATGACAAAAGATAATTTCAGTGCTGTACACATTAAATTCAAGTCTTAAGTGGTTCACTTATGGGGGACCGCCTACTAGTGGATCTGAAATTTTTTATGTCCACTACTGAAGCATAGAGGAAGTGAACATTCATTTTTTTACAAGGAAATTTTTTGAAACTTTGAATGTTTATTCTGCTAGATGAAGATAATGACTTTGCTAAAACAATCTATATCTTTTGGAGTTCCCTAATATTATACGAATAATTGGATAAAGTTCCTTAACCTTCTAATTCCTATGGTAGTATATGTCCTACAAATTTCATAATTCAGATAATCTGAATTCATACCAGAAAATTTTAATAGTAAATTTTGCTTTATTTGACGATGAAAAGTCTGGTATTAAGTAAAATAAATATTACTGTTTTAAATTTCTGGTATGAATCTGCTATGTCTGTATTAAAAAATCGACAAAATTGGAAACCGTGATGGTAGCATATATGCTACCATGAATATTAGAGGGTTACATTGCTCACTATTGGCATATTTTATTTTATTGTAAAAAATTAAGTGAAAAGTTTGCTCATTTTCTGAATATTTTCTCCTCATATGCTCGAAGTATATATTTTCTCCGCGATATATCCAAATATATTCGTATAAAATGAAAATTAAAGTCGTCTTTTGCATACGAGATTTAAACAGCTCGATACCTCTATGTAAAATGTAATGTATCGCATCTCAAAGATAAAAGCCTGAAACAGGATTCGAACCCACCATCGCTTGATTTCAAGCAGAGTGGTAGACCTATAGAAATGCACTGAAGACCCACGAGGCCATTCATGAAATATGCTATGACCTATGCAAACGCAGTGATCATAAAAATTGAATCAATAGCCCTCAAGATTAAAATCACCCGTGAAAAAACTAAATTCAATAAATAAAAAATTCAATGCTACATTATGCGATAGCAGGCATCTAAAAGGAAAAGATGACTAAAGGCCAACTAACAGGCTGCGCCCTATAGCATACCAACAAACCACGAGTAAGTAAGCCATCTCGTGAAAATGATAACTACATCAGATTGCGACAACAGCTAACAAGAGACGTGCCAACAACTTCCAAGATTTGTAAGAATATTAACCATGAGAAAAGAACTCGCTACTGAGAAAGATGATGGAAAAGCCCTAGTGACAATAAACTATGAAACGCGACCTAACTCCAAACGACATAGTGACAAATTTTATGCCAACATCAAAGATTGGCAATAAAACAAATTAATTACGATAAAACGGAAAAGATAAATGTTTTTTTTTTTTTTTTTTTTTTTTTTTTTTTTTTTTTTTTTTTTTACTTTATAATACACTAGGGGATCAAACCCGAGCTCCCAGGGTTACAGAGTATAGGTGAAAACGATTATTATTATTATTTTTTTTTTAACTATAATTATTTTTTACATGTATTTTAGATTGCCCTCTAAAATATAAAAGAATTTTTATATGAAGAATATCAATTATGCAATAAAATAAAGGTTTAAAATTTATTAAAAGCGATACTTTCACATGTCACCGCATGCCAGGAGTTTATTAGCCCAAGATTTTGCAACTTGCGGCAGTCTTTCCGATCATTTCAGCGCTTTAAGTGCGTGGCTCAATCACTTGTCTGTTAAATTTGTTTCTTATTTACATTATTTTATTTATTTTTCTATTTTGTTTAGTTTTAATTTTGTTATAGAATATTAGACGGAAACAAATGCTGAACTTTTTATATTGTTTTAAGGGCAAGCGGATTAATCTTTCGTAATCGAGCTACACGTGATGGAGATTAATTCAAAAATAATTTATGCTTAAAAATCTATATATATATATTACACTATCGTACGTGGCACAGAAATCGCGATTATTTGTTAATTGTTTGATGGCAACGCCCAAATGAAACGCATCTGATTGGTTATTGTGTAATATTTTTAAAAAAGGAATAACATTAAATAAAAAAAGTTTAATTAAAAACTATAGAACAAAGCAATATATATAATTAAAAAAATAACAGTTGTAGAAAATTTCAAAGACAGTCGAACATAAACTCAATGAAGGAGGTGCTTTCTGGATTCTTTTCTTTAATTATTTTGATGAATATTTACAGATGCATGGTTCCATACATATATACAATAAAAATTATCAAACACTTGATCTGGTTCTTCGAAATAAGGGAGGCTTAGCCTCATGAACAAATTGTAAAAAATTACAGCGATCATGCTTTCAAAATCAAAAAATCGCTTCGTATCGTTCCAGCCACAACAAAACGAAGTCGCATTCTAAGGTGGGATGCGCGCGCATCGCGCGTCCTTCGTTGCTATGGGAGCAGAGAAAAACTTTCTCTTCACACTCCCCACCTGAACTCTTAAAGAGTTTACAAATCAAAATTCCATCATAAAATCATAAAAATTCAATTTTTCGTATCAGTGGTTCAGTAATCTAATACAATTTTTAAAATTCGAATACAAAATACTAAATAAATACTAAATATAAGAATTCAAACAATATCTAATTAATCACTTAATTAGTCAAATTCAAAATATCAATAAATTCTAAATAAAACACTTTAAATTCAAACAAAGTAAATAATGACAGTTAAATAACACACACAATTTTTACTTTCTTCTATCTTCAATAGAAGAAAGTATTGTAATCGAAATTTTTTTCGACTTCCGGTTTTCGACGGATTTGCATGTTTTAGGGGTCAGAGATTCCAAAAAACATGTTTATAGAAAATGTCTGTCTGTCTGTGTGTCCGTCTGTCCGTCTGTCCGTCCGTCCGTCTGTCCGTCCGTCCGTCTGTCCGTCTGTCCGTCTGTCTGTCGCCATTGTACCATCAAAAAGTGTATGAAGTTATGTATAGAATTAAACCAAAATTTTATTATAAGTTTTTGGCTATGGCAAGCAGGTCCTCCCGGAATTTGGAAAAAATTCGCCGGTAGGGGGCGCTGATATAACAATTTTTGTGCGATTTTGAATATTGTACCATCTAAAAGTGTATGAAGTTATCCATAGAATTGAACCAAATTTTTAGTTTAAGTTTTTGGCTATGACAAGCAGGTCCTCCCTGAATTTGGAAAAAATTCGCCGGTAGGGGGCGCTGTAAATGCGTTTTTTGTGCGATTTTGAATATTGTACCATCGAAAAGTGTATGAAGTTATGTATAGAATTGAACCAAATTTTTATTTTAAGTTTTTGGCTACGGCAAACAGGTCCTCCCTGAATTTGGAAAAAATTCGCCGGTAGGGGGCGCTGTAATAGCGATTTTTGTGCGATTTTGAATATTGTACCGTCCAAAAGTGTATGAAGTTATGCATAAAATTAAACCAAATTTTTATTTTAAGTTTTTGGATATGGCAAGCAGGTCCTCCATGAATTTGCTAAAAATTCGCCGTTAGGGGGCGCTGTAATAGCGATTTTTGTGCGATTTTGAATATTGCACCATCGAAAAGTGTATGAAGTTATGCATAGAACTGAACCAAAAAAAAATTTTAAGTTCTTGGCTATGGCAAGGAGGTCCTCCCTTAATTTGTAAAAAAATCGCTCGTAGAGGGCGCTGTAATAGCGATTTTTGTACAATTTTTGTGCCATTTTGAATATTGTGCCGCCGAAAAGTGTATGAAGTTATGCATAGAATTGAACCAAATTTTATGTGTTTATTTTTCGTCATGTCACGAAGGTCCTCCCTGAATTTGGAAAAATTCTGCCGGAAGGGGGCACTATAATTACGATGTCTGTACCATTTTCATTATTGTACCATCGAAAAGTGGTATGAAGTTATCCATATAATTGAACCAATTTTTTTGTGCATGTTTCTGGCTATGGCAAGCAAGTCCTCCCTGAACTAGAAAAAATTCCGAAAGAAGGGGGCGCTATAATTCCGATCTCTGTGCCATTTTCATTATTGTACCATCGAACAGCGTACAAAATTATGCATACAATTGAACCAAAATGTTTGTGCTTGTTTCTGACTTTGGCCAACAGGTTCTCCTTGAATTTGGAAATATTGCGCGGTAAAGGGGCTCCGTGCTAGCGATTTTTGTATACTTTTCTTGATTTTTCGTAGTTCTATTGTGCATCGGCGGCTCATGCAGCGGCGGGAACTCGCTTCCTGCTATGCCGGCTATTCGCAAACAGCTGATAACGACAGAATAAGGAAAAATTAATAATTTCAACAAATATCATGATATAGATTAACTCGTTTTTAGTCCGTTTAATTGACTTGAGCAGAAATTTAAGATGAAAATCAAAGTTGGTATAGTATTGAACTAATAATATTGAAGTATTAACATGTGTAACTAGGTTTTGAAATAGTAAGATGTATAAGATAGAAGAAAGTTTTGGGATTGGCACATCCAACTAGTTTTTTTTTTTTTTTTGCAGTTAAATCATATACTTACTTATACTACCAAAATTCAAAGATTCTATATATAAATAAGACTAAAAATCAAAAAAGAGAAAAAAAAAATATTTAGAGTCCTAAATGCAGAAAAAACAAACTAAATAAATGTCTATAAAAGTTTATGAATGTTTATAAAAAGTCTGCAAAAAGTCATTTGTTAGTCATTTTATATTTCAAAGGGATACAAGTGCTGTATGGATCTTTTTAAGATCCGACTCGCTGTTTTTATTTCGTATGAACGAATATTGCCATCTCTTCCAGGAATGGCAGTCTGAATCTTACCAAGTTTCCAAAGAAACTTATTTTTTGCGTCATCTTGAATTAAAACAATATCGCCCACTTTCAGTGGCGTATGGGCATTAGGATTTTTCAATGAATGGGCTATTTTTAAATCCATCAAATATTGTTTTTTCCATTTGGTCCACAATTGTTTCAATAGTAAAGATTGATATTTCTTTTTCTTTTCAGGAGTATTGATCTCTTTGAACAATCTTCAATTATTTCAAAAAAATTGATAGGAAATGAAAGTTCTTTTCCAAAATTTAAAAAGTGCATTGGAGTAAGAGGTTCTGGTTCATCGCTGTCGCTATATACATACGTCAGTGGTCGCGCATTCAAAACTGCTTCCATTTCTGTCAACAGAGTCGCTAATTCATCATAACTTAAGAGTGCTCTACCAATTACTTTTCTCAAACAGTCTTTGACTGACTTTACTAGTCGCTCATAGAAGTCTCCCCACCATGCAGCTCTTTCTATTGGTAATGGTGCGGTGATCTGGTCTGCTGGTTTGGAGAAATATTTTTTACATATTATACAATTCTTGATAACACTCTTGACCAACTGACGACCTTTAGGCAT